>JAUMHN010307474.1:0-18420 GCA_032360265.1 Heliamphora ciliata
TTTATTTTCTTCTTATTTTCTTTTGTCTCTTTTAAAACATAAAATGTAAATAATTAGGTTTTATAAGCATTTTCTAATATTTTATTTTGGCTTAATTAATCTTTTGTAGAACTTTCTTTTTATTTCTTTCTTCTACAAATCAAAACTTCAAATATTTGCTTAGTAATACAAAATATTTATTGTTTTAGCTAGTTTTTAACATAGAATTTTTACAATGCTTTCTAACTTTGTAAATAATTGGACAATATGCATATTGTATATATTAGTTTAGGATTTAGTTGCCTTGCTTCAAAAATTGTATAGTTTATTTTCATTTGCAATCCATATTTAGGTAATTTTGGCAATTTTATGCATGTTTTTTTAAACCAAAGCATGTTAGTTTAGGTTGATTAAACGGTATTGCATGTGGGTATGATTCATGTATCCTTTAGATAAAAATTTCATGCCATAGGACTTAAAATTTTATCCCTTTATTTACTTTAATTTGGAGTGCTATGTACATATGTTATGTTTTTTTCACATTTGATTTTGAATGTTCTCCCTTGGTCTCCACTTTCTTTATTTGCATGTATTTGACAAATTGTATTAAAGAACCAATGATGATTAATAGAGGCCAACCTTACGGTCGGGCAAACGGGGTGCCTAACACCTTCCCCGATTCGTATCTTAGCCCTTGGACCCTCTTTCTCTGGTTAAACGCTTTTAAGATCGATTAGCCATTTTTATTTTTCTTAGTTTTTCTCAAAAACTAAGTGGCGACTCTATTTTCAATAAAAGGGGATTTTTAAAAGTTGGTTTTCAAGGTGTTAAAGTGTTTTTCAAAATATCTTTGAATTCTTTCATTCTTTTTTTTTAACCCCCAAATTCCAACGCCACAGATACGAGGACCCAACTTTTGAGTTCTCATTCTTAGCCTATTGCTAAGCTAGAGACATAGGTAGGCCATCTAGCCACCGTCATGAGTTGCCGTGAAGACGACAAACTCCCTAGTTAGCTAGTAGCTAATCCTAAGGATCAATTTGCCATAAAAAGTCAATTAGCTCCTAATAGTGGTTTCCATGAGCAGGCACAGGTAGTCATTACTCTGAGGAATGGACGAGAGCTTAAGACTCGTCCTGAGAAGCCTCCGCCCCCCATATTCCTTCATGGCCTAGAGTCGTTTGATGGCTCCAAAATCGACCCTCCTTCCACATCGTCAGCATCGGTTGACATAGCACCTACTCCTATATCTTCTTATGAGCCACTGATGGCTCCTATTCCCCCTCTTTTCGAACCTCGGGCTCCATTTCCCACGCGCCTCGATAGATCGCCTCCTTTCGGTAAAAAGGGAGCCGCGATCGACGACATGGTCGATCTTTTCAAGTAGGTAAAGATGAACCTGCCACTCCTTGACGCTATAAAGCATGTCCTTTCATATGCTAAATTCGTAAAGGACCTCTGTACCCAAAAGCGTAAGTTTAGGACAAACATTCCAAAGAAAGTCCTCTTCACCGAGAAGCTTAGTGTCGTTATAGGACATGAGGCCATCTCCAAACTCAAAGACCTAGGGACTCCTACCATATCATGTGTTATCGGCGATCACTCGATTGATCGTACCCTTCTCGACCTAGGAGCTAGTGTCAATCTCCTCCCCTACTCGGCATATGAGTAATTTGGGTTAGTTGAGCTCAAACCGATACTGGTCACGCTTCAACTAGCTGATCAGTCCGTTAAAGTACCTCACAGAATCATTGAGGACGTACTTGTCAAAGTTGATAAGTTTCTTTTTCCCATCGACTTCATTGTCCTCGACACTGAGCCTGACCCACAGCTTAGACCACCAATACACGTCATCCTCGACAGACCTTTCTTGGCTACGGCCAACGCATGTATAAATTGATGAATAGGAGTGATGTATGTCTCCTTTGGGAATATAAAATTGTGCTTGAACATCTTTCACGCCTCTCAGCAGCTCCCATAGCACTCCGACAATTTTGCAGTCGACGTAATCGAAGAGGTCACCAAATTAGCCCTCCCCTTCATATTATGTGACGATCCTTTAGAGACATGTTTGGCACACTTTAGAGCCGACACTTTCGATGTCAAGCAGTCCATGAGTGAGGTCACTTCCCTTCTTGAGTCCACTAGTTATCTTGACACTCCATCGTGGAGGACTCGATTTGAGTCCCTGCTACCTCTATCCTCCATCCCTGTTATGCCCTTTCTAGATTCACCACCAGACCTTGAGCTAAAGCCACTCACGGCTTCACTCAAGTACGTATTCCTAGGGCCCAATAGCACCTTACCTGCCATCATTGCCTCTTATTTGACTCACGACCAATAGTCTCAACTTGTTAAGGTTTTGAAAAGCCATAGGGTGGTCAGTCACCGACTTGAAAGGGATTGACCCCTTCATCTGTATGCATAGCATCCATTGCGAAGATGATGCAAAATTGACTCGAGAAATAAAGTGGAGACTCAACCCAAATATGAAAGTGGTTGTTCTAAAAGAGGTCGTGAAATTGCTCGATGCGGATATCATTTAGCCCGTCTCTTATAGCAAGTGGGTGAGCCCAACCTAAGTTGTTCCTAAGAAATTTGGGCTCACTGTCGTACAAAATGACAAGTGAGAGTTGATACCCACTCGCACCATGACTGGCTGACGGGTGTACATTGATTATCGAAAATTGAATGCCGCCACTAGGAAAGACCACTTCCCGCTGCCCTTCATCGAGCAGATCATAGAACATTTAGTAGGTCAAAGTTTCTTCTGCTTCCTAAATGGTTACTTTGGGTACAATTAAGTGCCCGTCTACCCCGAGGACCAGGAGAAGACAACCTTCACCTGTTTATTTGGCACCTTCGCCTATAGATGCATGCCTTTTGGACTTTGTAATGCACCAGGAACGTTTCAAAGGTTCATGATGGCTATCTTCTTTGGCATGGTCAAAAAATTCCTAGAAGTCTTTATGGATGACTTCTCAGTCTTCGGGTCCTCCTTTGAAGATTGTCTTCAAAATCTGACGAAAGTACTCAAACATTGTATGGAGACAAATCTCGTACTCAGTTGGGAAAAGAGCCATTTCATGGTTTAACAACGAATTATGTTAGGGCATGTCGTGTCAAAAAGGGGGATCAAAATTGACAAAGCTAAAGTCGACCTCATCTGTAAACTTCTTTCCCCAGCTTCTGTTCGACAGGTATGCTTCTTCCTAAGGCATATAGGTTTCTACCATAGGTTCATAAAGGATTTCTCTAAGATTTTCAAACCATTGTGTGATCTTCTCATGAAAGACTCACCTTTCATCTTCGACGAGTCCTGTCTTCGAGCTTTTAAGTAGCTCCGAGACTCTCTGTCCACTGCATCCATCATGTAGTCACCCGATTGGTCACTGTCTTTCGAGATCATGTGTCATGCTTCGGATTATGTCATAGGAGCTGTCTTAGGTCAACATGTCAACTGTCTCCCTCATGCTATCTACTATGCCAGTAAGACCCTCACTTATGCATAGTTGAATTATACCACTACCGAGAATGAATTACTGGCCGTAGTCTTCATGCTTGACAAGTTTAGATCCTACCTCTTAGGCTCAAAAGTCATCATCTACACAAACCATGCCGCCCTTTGACACCTGCAGTTCAAAAAAGACACTAAGCCCCGACTCATTCGCTGGATTCTTTTCCTACAAGAATTTGACCTAGAGATCCGAGACAAAAAGATAACCGAGAATTTCATAGCTGACCATCTCTCCTGTCTGATAGTAGCCTCATCTAGTGACTTCACTCCTTTACGTGACACATTTCCAGACAAGCAACTCATTATAGCCACCGGCACCCAGCTCCCATGGTACACTGACATCGTCAACTATCTGGCAATAGGTTGCATCCCCACTCACTGGTCCAAAATCGATAAGGAAGAGTTCTTCTCTCAAATTAAATACTATTTTTGGAAAAACACAAAACTTTTCAAATACTACTCTGACCAGGTAATCCGTAGGTGTGTCCTCGAATCCGAGGTAGTCAGCATTTTGACCATTTGTCACTCTTTTGCCTATGGAGGGCACTTCAGTGGCAAGAAGACGGTAGCCAAAGTCCTCCAGTCTGATTTCTTCTGGCCACCATCTTTAAAGATGCCCACGAGTTCTGTCAAACCTGCCTTCGCTGCCAACAAATTGGCACAATTTCTGCCCGAGATATGATGCCCTTAAATCCCATTCTTGTAGTCAAACTCTTCGAAGTTTAGGGCATCGACTTTATGGGACTATTTCGACCATTACATGGCTACGAGTACATCTTAGTAGCGGTAGATTATGTGTCCAAATAGGTCAAAGTCGTGGTAACTAAATAAAATGACCATAAAGTTGTGGTCAAGTTTCTTCAATCCAACATCTTCAGTCGATTTGGTTTTTTACGAGCTATCATCAGTGACAGTGTTATTCACTCCCTAAATAAGTACTTCTCTGCCTTGCTTCATCGCTACACCATCACGCACATGGTGGCCACTCCTTATCATCCACAAACTAGTGGCCAAGTTGAGGTATCCAATAGGGAAGTCAAAAATATTCTGACAAAGATTGCTCATCCTGATAGAAAAGATTAGTCCGAGAGGCTGAACGACACCCTGTGGACCTATTGTACTGCCTTCAAGACCCCATAGGCATGTCCCCGTATCTTCTTGTCTTTGGAAAAGCCTGCCACCTTCTAGTCGAGTTAGAACATTGAGCCTATTGGGCCATTAAAGCCTATAACTTCGATATGGCCAATGCTGACACTCACCGTAAGCTTCAACTCAATGAGCTTGAAGAAATCCATAATGAGGCTTATGAGAATTCCCGCATCTACAAGGTTTGAACAAAATCCTTCCCCGACAAACACATCCATTGAAAGTCGTTTGAGCCTAACCAAAAGGTATGGTTGTTGAATTCTAAGTTACGGTTATTCCCCAAAAAGCTCTAATCCCGATGGGATGGCCCATTTGTGGTGACACACATCTACCATCATGGTGCTTGCCAGCTGCTCAACCCCTCGCTTGGGTAAGCATCTTACAGTCAATGGCCAGTGTTTAAAATAGTACATAGACGATATCTCTGTCGACTCTACCATCGAGCCTACCGATCTCATTGATCCAGCACCCTTGACTCAGTGACCGAGCACCACGTTTGGCTAAAGACGTTAAACTTAGTTCTACTGGGAGGGAACCCAAATTTTCGTAGTAACAGGGGAAGTTAAGTTTTTATTTAAAGAAAAATAATGCTTATGTCCAGACGGTCCCATTTCGTTCGAACGAAATGGGATCTGTCCCTTCTTGACAAACACGCCCCCCAGCTTCTAGAGCATGAATTGCTCTATACATTCATCCGGACAGATGCCCTTGCGTCCGAACAAATTTCCAACTGCCATGTAGCACCTGCCCAGTCAACTTCCATCCGGACGCCCCATATACCGTTCAGATGGAATCAAATTGAGGTGACATTTTTAGCACCTGCCATTAATGCCTTTTTACCTCGTAATTATTCCCCTTCCCGCTTATTCAAATTCCATCCAGATGCCCTATGATCTTTTCTGGCAGTGGTCCTCCAGTTCCTTTTGCGTTCGGACGCTCTTCTAGTCCGTTTGGACAAAAATCTCTCTGGCCTTAATTCATCTGGATGTTGTCTAGATGCCATACAATCTGTCCAGACACACCTAGTTTCTTCCGAATGCAACCATCTGAATTCTATAAATAAGAGGCCTGTTGCCCTTTTTCCTCCACCATAACTCTCCAGTTCTATCTCTTTTTGATATCTTTCCCTCTCAACAGTCTCCTCATCTCCCTCTCTCATAGCTTCCAATTCCCGCTGCCCTACTAAACGGTGATGGGGTTCTGACCACTCGTCCTCAGCACCATCCACCCAATGGAACGCCCGAGATCTCCACCGCTTCACCACCTTTTCGATTGGTGAAGCCTTCCTCCACCACGATGACTATGCCTCCCAAGGCATTTAGCTGATGGAGTCTCGTCGCCTCCTCAGCCTCTGTGGCCCCTTTATGCACCCCTATCCCCGGCTGGTTTGTCTCTTCTATCAGAACCTTTGTCGGGTGGGCGACGATGACCGAGACTACCTCACCTCCTATTTCATCTCCACCGTTGATGGCGTCGTCTTCTCGGTTGGCGCCCACCACATTGCCACTAGTCTCAGCATCGTTGTCTTCTCCTGGGGAATTCATTTGGTTTGTGTTTTTCGTTCAAATTTGCTCTAGTTTTTTTCAAAAGAATTTTGCCCCAATCTTAGGGAATTCATTTAGATATGAGTGTCCTATTCGAACTTGACCAATGTAGGGGATGTCCATTGGAGGTTTATTAGAAATGAATATAAAAGGCTCAAAGAGGTTTGATAAAGGGAAGTTTTTGTAGAGATGGGACAAAAAAATGATTGCCTTTCTTCTTTTTAGACCTTATTTCTATTGCTCATTTAGAAAAGAATATGTTGTACAAATAAGAGAACATGCTTTCCTTTTCATGGCAGGACTTTACAGTCGACCGCAGAATTGTTGTGCCGATAGAGTTGTGGATGTGGTGATTTGATCTGAATGTTGTCGTTTGACTTTCTTGAGAATTAAATGATTACAGTAGCAATCTGATCTGAGCATGTTTAGTGTTGATGTTCTTAAGAGCTTGATGACAGAGACTATGGTTGTCGTCTGTGCTTCCTGAATGTTGATGTTGATTTTCTTAAGAACTGGGTGATAGAGACTATGGTTCACTGCCGATGAGCTGATCTGAGCTTGAGTTCTGGTGTTGGCTTGAGAACCTGAACTTGTTGGGTGCTTTTTTTTTTTACATGAATGGTGGAGGTTATGGTTTGCCATCAATGGGAGGATCAGGTAGGGATTTGATCTAATCTGTTTGGAGTTTGGTCTCATTTGTTGATTTTGTTGATGATGTTCAGGTTCTAAGTGTGGTCCTAATGGAGTTGAATGTCAGGTCGTCCAAGATTTTGAATAACTATTTGTGACCGTTAAATTTGGAGTTTGAGTTTTTGAGAGACATCGAATTGGTCATGTGATGTCAGTGAAACTTGGAGGCAACCTTCGGAATGCTGGTGAGGTTGTTTTGATCTTGGAGCTTGGGGTGGTGGGACTGGGCATGGCTATATGTGGTTTATTGAGTTTTAGAGTACGAATGGGCAGAAAGTTGGTGAGGTTGCTTTGCATTTGGTGCCCAGGGTGGTGGAATTGGGTATGACTATATGCGATTTTGTAAGTTTTGGATACGAGCAGGTAGAAAGTTGATGAGATTGCTTTGAATTTGGTACTTGAGATGGTGGGATTGGGCATGGTTGTATGTGGTTCATGAGTTTTGGAGTGGGAATGGCTGTAAAAAGCCTGGGGTGGTGGATTTGGGCATGGTTTTGGAAAAATGGCTATATGTGGTTTATAAGTTTTGAAGTGGTGGTAGCTGTGAAAAGCCTAGTGGTTTTGAAGACTTTCTTAGCAGTATGAACATCATTATTTACCTAAGTCAAGTTTGATGTTGTAGTCATGATTTATGTGTGGTGAGTGTATAATATCATCAGAATCAAAGGACTTGATCTATGGGTTCCTAAAAATATAATTTAAGGGAAAAAAATCCTTAGCATGTAAATATGTTAAAAGTATTATTAACATTGAGCTAATAGTATATCTCGATATGGGATGACAAAGGGGTTGAAGCTTTGAGTACACATGAGAGCAAATGTTCTATCAGAAAGGTCATTGTAACCTTTGAGGAAGTCTTTAGGCTTTTTGAATGTTTGAATGAATAGCTTACTATATTCGGCTTCTTTCAGCGGGGAATCGACTTGAGCTTCTACCTTTCTCCATCTGATAGCATATTCTCTGAACGATTCTTTAGGTCTTTAGCCCATTCTCATCAGAGTGCACCAATTCTCTTGGATGTCACGGTTGTGCTGGTATTGCTAGATGAACAAATTGGACAATTCATGCTATGACTTGATCTTGGGCATTTGAAGTCAGGAAAATTACTGGACGACTAATTCGGCCAAGCTATGCTAGAACAGCTGCATCAGGAGTTTGTTATTATCCTGGTATCCACATAATACTCTAGTGTAAAGCTTTAGGTGGATAAGAGGATTTTTGGTTCAATCATGCTTGATCAAGTTTGGCATTTTGAACTTTAGAGGGAGCTTGAGATTTGGGAAGAAACAGAGTTCTAAAAAATCACCTCGTGAGTTTGGGTCGGTACCCTACATGGTATGGATAGCTTCTTCCAGATGTTGGATCCTTTGTGAGACTGAGGGTTCAGTCTCTTTGTATGGATGGGGTTAATGCTGTCTCTATAGTGACTTTCGAATTGATGTGTTCCTTCTAGTGGAGGAGGGGGTTGCTCTTGTCCTGCTGTAGAGATGCCAGTGAAGGGCTGTTGAGGTAGTGCTGGTGGAGGAGCTTAACAGGTAGCCAATGTTTAGGCCATGATTTTTAGTTCCTCCAATTATTGTTTCATGCTGTTGAATTCTTCCGCATAGATAGTTATGGTGTCTGGCCTGGAATCTTGTCCTTTTTTACCCATCTCTAGTGCTCCAACCAACGTGATGATAGTATGTTGAGGAGGAGAAGTCTTATGTGGATCCCTACCATTTTCTTGTTGGAGTGATCCTGAAAATAGCAAGGGTGCTATGTTGATTGGTAAGAATCTGTCTCTCTTTCTCTACTTAATTAGAAAAAGAAACCCGAACTCAAGTGAGATGGATGGGAAGGAGACAAATTAGACATAGGACATAACAAAGGCAAAAAGTTAGTATCCTTGAACACATCATAAATTCATAATATTGTTAGATTCTTCCCATTTTTTCTTTAAAACAAGATGTTTTTTTAATATTTTTTTTTAAAAGCCATTTTTTAGAAGGTTGGCCCATGTGCTTCTTGTTTTTATAAAAATTTGATTCACCCTCGAAATAATAGCGAGATTTGTTTCTTTGAAAGTGAGGCACATAGTCCACCCTTTTTTAGATCGAAGTCAAAAATAAGAATGTCTGATTGTAGCTAGACCTTGTTCAAGAAGATACTCTGGCTCCCTTGTATGTCTCTTCATTTAATCAAACTACGGATATATTCACTAAGTCTGTTAGAACATCTTTTATTCGATCATCAATTGTCAAGGTGGACTTGAATGATATCTTTGCTTCAGTTTGAGAGGTGGTATTAACGATAAGCCAAAAATTCTAAAATTCTTTTGTTATTACTACTAAGATTCCCATAACAATTGCTTTTGTCTATTTTTGTACGTAATGCTAGAAACACATGGCAATCTCCCATAATAATATTAGAACACATGACACTCTCTCATAATATAAGTAAAAACAACACTCTTCACAATAATGCAAAGTAGACCACACTCTCTCATGCTATAAGGTAGTGTTTGATTCAATAGAATGATTTTATAGAAGAATGAAATGACAATTTTTTGGTATTTGCGTTGAAATTCTTATTTTATTAAATAGAGTAATAATGATTACTTTTGGATTTGATATTTTATCATTTTTTTACTAACGAAACATTAGAATAAATCTTCTGAAATCATTATTTCATTCTACTATCATTTTACCAAACCAAACATAGCCTAAGCTTCTACTATACATATATTATATATTAAATGATTTAAGATTATTCGCTAATTTTCTTAATCCCACAAATTTCAATAAAATTCATGTAATCCTTTTAATGTGCCCTGGTAAAGACGCAACATATCTAATTCGTCAGTCTAGAATCCGCTAAAGTTTGATATATAACTAATTATAACTCAATAGTTCTATGTTTTTTTTTATTATCATCAATAATCTCAAACTCAAAGATTCTAGTTCTATATTTTTATGTAAATTAAGTGGGGCCAAATCCATAACGGATCAAATCCTCGATCAAGGCCTAGCCCGACCTTCGACGAGATGGGCCTAAATGGTGATGCCCGTGCCTACTAAGGATGAGGCCCAAGAAGAACAAAGATGTGACACCCAACCCTCATTCTGGCCTAATTAGGCGATAAACTAAAGTGGTGCAAAAGATTGAACTCAGGTGCATTAATGAGAGTAGTGCGGCCTAATAAAAGCCATTAATAATAGTGTGGTCGAACCACAAAGCACTAATGAAGATAGTGTGACTGAGATAGAAGTTATTAATGAGGATCATGTGGCCTAGAATTCTGCATTAATGACAATCAGATTGATCCTTGTATTCTTTAACAAACCCACAGTAGGAATCAATCCCTCTAGGGCGACCGATCTCAAAGCAGAGCCGTAGGGTACTAGTGGCTCTACATGCAAAAGGATGCATAGTCATACGTGAATAAATGGGAGAAGTGCTAAAAGTTTTCCCCTTTCATTCATTAGCCAACAGGATATCTAAACACACTCTTTAGTCCATAGCCCTTTGCGCGATTGGGCCTTAACATTGTGGGCAAATTTTCGAAGATAGTGAACAATAATAAATTCAAGATAACGGCCACCAACTACTTCACAAAGTGGGTGGAGGATGAACCACTAGCCAACATCAGAGAGGTTGACAGAAAGAAGTTCATCTAAAAGAATGTGGTTACCATGTTCGGAATACCTTGAGCCCTAATCTCGAACAATGGAATACAATTCGATGAAAGAATTTTTAGAGAATTTTGTGCCAAGCTGAGGATCGAGTTCTACAATTCCTCCCTGGCTTACCCTCAATGCAACAGACAAGTCGAGACAACGAACAAAATCATTCTTGAAGGAATCAAAAAGAGACTAGAGAAGGCAAAGTGGAAGTGGTTAGACGAGCTTCTCTATATACTTTGGGCCTAATCACCATGCCACATAGGTCGGTGGTGAGACCCCTTGCTCCATAGAATATGGAACAGAAGCAGTAATCCCCCTACAAATCGAACTTCCCAGCATGAGGACCAAACCCTACACCCCGAAGAGCGATGACCAAGCTCTAACAAAGGATTTAAACCTGGCCAAAGATAAAAGGGAAGCAACTCTCCTTAGGGTCAAAACATACCAGAAATAAATGGTTAAAGAGAATTAGATGTTAGGGACCTAGTCCTCGGGATTGTCATGAAAAGCACAAAGGTCCCAGGAGGGGGAAAGTTAGGACCGAACTAGGAGGGTTTGTACCAAATCAAAAGCATGGCATAAGCTAGTGCCTATAATTGGGAGGAACATAAATGAAGGAATGTGACCATTTGCGCATTTTTTATCATTAAAAGCATTGTAATTGTGATATCAATGAAACACTATTTTCAATCAATCTTGTATTCAAGCTTTTATCTATCTTCAAGAGAAAGAGGAATTTGTATTTCGAAGCTACCACTACGACATAAAATTGAAAGATCCAAACCTTCCACGGATTGAACTAATGCTGGTTTGCCTCGTGGAACCTAATTGAGAAACAATCTCGGCCAACAGAGTTAGAACAATCCCAATTAAGTTCTAAAAGGTTAAAAGAACCTATCCGAGAAACGATCTTGTCTAATGAGGTTAGAATAACCCCTAGGAACTAGAAAGTTTAAAGATTGGAAAAACCTAATCGAGAAATGATCTCGACCAATGGGGTTAGAATAATCCCAAAAGAGCTAGAATGTTCTCTAGGTTAGAATAACCCAACTGATAAGGGACCTCGGTCGTTGGGCTAGAATAGTCCCATATGGTCAAAACATTCTAAAGGTTAGAAAATCCTAATCGAAAAACAATCTCGGCCAGGGAGAGTTAGAATAATCTCAAGGCATAAGAATAAAATGCAACTGATATTGAAATTTCTCTATATTAATGAAGATTAAAGTTACATACAAATGTAGGCTTAACTTTACATACACAAGTCTTAGCCGAAAGAAAAGAAAATCTATATACAATCACTACAAGAAGTGATGAAAAACAAAGGCAAAGGAGGAAGCTCAAGTGTCCGTCCTTGCTGGCCGGGCCTTTGATTAGGAGCATCAGATAAAAATAGAAGCTCAGTCCAAAGGTGGGAGTCCACCAGAACAGCAGTCCCCCTCAATCCTTTCTTGTATTTGGCTTGATAGAGTTCATACCAGGTGAGAAGGATCTCTTTGGTAGCTTATTCTCCAGCCTCGTCCTAGCCTTGTTCCAACATTTTATTGTCTTAAGTGTCCCGCGAGGACTCCACATTAGCTTGAATCTTTCTAAAGTTCTTCACCTCAACTTTAATATCCTCTAACTCGTCCTCTAGACTCTAGATCCTGCCTTTATCTGCCTTGGCCTCGGAGTTAGACACAGGCACCTTACCCTTCTTTTTGGCAAGGGTTAGATCCTTAGACAACTTACGAACCTCTCAAAGCAGGGTGTGATGGAGATCACACAGGAGGCCGCTACAATGAAGACTCTACAAGATAAGAGAAACATTAATCAGTGCTAGGAAATGCTCAACATAAAAGGGAATTTCATAAAGGGATGCAAACTTACACCTATGTCGAGCTACATCAGTAAAACAAATAGATCTCGTTCACTGAGGATGTCATGTTCGACTATATCCCTAGAAAGAATCAATGCATTAACTAGTTCCTTAGCGACCAAACTATCATCGGCAATTGCTTCCTTAATAGTGAGCGGGCAGCCATCCAAGACCATGTTCGGAGCCCATAACTCAAGTGCTTCGCTATCTCCTTTATGTTGAGATGAAGCGGACAACTTATGGTCCTCCTCGAGCTGAGGTAGGATAACAACCGAGTTGCTCTCCTTGAGTTGCCTCGTTGGTCGAGAAAGCTAAATGATAACACTTGGAGCCACAAAACTAGTGCTGATGGTAGCCGACGTGTGGGCCCTCAACACCTTTAAAGAACCATAGTGCTTTGTGGGGCCTTAAGTGGAAGGAGCCTCAATGCAACACGACGCTTGAGTTTATGGTTGTAGCTTAACACGTACATCAGTAGCCTGGGAGTGGAGCGTTAGTGCACTAAGATCACCAGCGCTTGGATTACAAGACCAATGTTGGCTTATTCCTTTAATGAGCAGCGAAGTTGTCAGCTAAAGGACCAAAGGGAGAGGATTATAATACCTGGTCAACCAAAATAACATAGAACAAACCGAATGAGAGCTTTACAAAAACCTAACCTGCGCAACCAACCATTTGTTTGAGGAAGGGGGTAACCGCGCTTAACTTTGCTAAACTCAAATTCACCACCAACGAGGATGAAATCACGGTCATGTTTGTCTGAATTGGGCAGATCGTGGATAAGAGTGTGGTTTGGCTTATGTAAACAACGGTAATGAGTAGTGAAGTCTTTATTGTTAAAGGGTAGCAATAGAAGATCTCTGGCATGCCAGGCTTCAGGTCAAAATGGTGATTGATCTTAACCATGCCCATGACGATTCAGATGAAATTGATTAACACTTGAAAGGGAAAAAGCTTACATTAATAGAGAACCTCCCAAAAAAGAGGATGGAGGGGGAAGCGCACCCCACCCTCGACTATTTTTGTGATGGGGAATGCGACCTCATTCCCCTCCTGTATATAATATACCCCCTAGCACTCTCATCGATGTATTTAAGGATGACTAAAGGAGGGATGTTGTAGTGGCTCCAGATTACATTCAAAGAAGCTGGGTTAGTAAAGAGGCAGACGAATTAGGTCACCTTGGCTATTGTAAGAATGGTTTAAGAAGCAAATGGCAAGGAAGAAGCGACAGATTGGGGGAGAGAAACTTAAAGGTGCAAATAAGCCTGGAAAAAATCCCAAGGCCCTTTTTATCATATCAAAAAGGGTGGCAAAGGGATAGCGACAAGCTATCTTCTCGGGCAGACGAAAAAATGCATGCAACTGCTTCGTTAACCAAGTGCAAGTTGAGTAGAGGCCAACCGGGAAGAAACATAAGGCCTGATGTCATTATGAAGTGATCGTGGGCAGCAATCGAGTAACAAGGCAATAAATAATAGTCCGGTCAAATAGATTAGCTCGCCCAATGAAGATTAAAATAGTCCCTAGAATTAGGACAATTCCTGGGGTTAGATAAACCCATGTTTAAAAAGGAATACTCGGCCAGAAAGGACTGGAACAGTCCCTAGAGTTGGAACAATTCCTACAGGTTAGAAGAACTCAATGCTAGAGAGGCTTGTCCGATGAAGAGGGATTAGAATAACCCCCTAGAGCTAGAATTATAGGTTAGAAGAACCCAACATTTAGAGAATCCAACCCAGCAAGGAAGAAGAAACAATCCTTAGAGTTGGGGCAGCTTCTATAAGTCAGAAGGACCTAGCGGTTATAGAGGTTAATTCAACCAGAGGGTTTAGAATAACCTTGAGTTGGAATAAAAGTTAACGAAACTCAACGTTTTTGACTGAAGGGATTAAAACCATCCTAGAAGTTGGAAAGATTCCTATAGATTAAAAGAACCCAACGCTAGAGAGGCCTACTCGGCCAAAAGGGTATAGAATAGACCATATAGGTAGAACTATGGGTTAGAAGGTCCCAACATTTAGAGAAGCTAACCTAGCTAAAAAGGATCAACAGTCCTTGAAGTTGGGATAACTTCTATATTCAGAAAGGACCTAACGATTAAAGAGGTCAATTCGTCTAGAGGGTCTAGAATAACCCTGAGTTGGAACAAAGGTTAGAGGAAATCAATGTTCAATTTGGGTTGTTTGCGCGAAGGGAACAGAACAATCCTAAAGGTTGAAATCTCCTAAGTGTTAAAGAAATACATAAGAAAGAAAGTGCGCACAGATTAGAAGAAATTATTATTTTTTATTAAGAACGAAGTACAAGATAGGGTTCAGCCTCACAAAGGAATTATAGCCAACATATATGAAGAGTACATGTAAAGCAAAAATACAAGAAAATAAGAAGATGGCTCAATCAAGATCTATAGATTGCTCTAAGTTCACAATGATGTCAACCACAACTTTAGGGGCTGGAGCGTCTTCAAAAGCGCTGACTGTGGAGATGGTTGGCTTAGTGAGGATAGGGACCTCGATTCAAATAGGGGAATCCTCAGAAACCTTGCCTTCTTTAAACCCTCCTTGAAGTTATCCAGGAAATATACGTCTTACACCGTCATGAGCCTTAGCGAAGCCTCCTTCGTTGAACATCTCATTGTCCCGAGAAGAGCCTCATTCATCTTCTCGGCCTCGTCATGAACATATGCATCTTCAGCACGAGCAGCCCTGAGGTTAGTCTCGATAGCTTCAATGGCGTGCTCTAGCTTTGGTCCAAAAAGACTTAAGATTGGCCTCGAGAGATAAGGCTATAGCCTCAGCGACTTTAACCCTCACCTTTTGTTTGGCAGTGAATGGCCTCAATCTATTTTAGCCTTTTCTTGGCCTCAACAAAGGCCAACAAACTAAACCTTCTCCTTGAAGAGGTATGTTTAGCACTTCATCAAAACGACAATTCATTGGAGTTACTGCAAAAAAGAAAAAATAAATAAACAAAAGACAAAAGACATGGGAAGAAAGTTTAAAATGAAAAATGGCTAAAAGGAAAAGAGCTTACTCCGATGCTGAACTACATGGCACGGGCATACATTGTCCCGTCCTCATTGGCGAGTGATCCACTAAATGCTACAAAGGTGGAGGTTTTCACAAGCTCGAACGCAATTCATTTCTTGGTCAGATATTGGTCACATAAAGTATAATTTGAACCTATCTTGTCACCAGTCTCATCTAGCTTAGTAGGTAACTTAGTTCAACAATAAGGCGTCTATAGCACAAGAGCATCTTGCCCGAAAGAGTTTGGAGGAAGTCAACTTCCAAGTTAATGTGAGATTCGATCATTAAGAACAAGATATAGAAAGCTTCAAACAAGTAATCCACTAAGGTATCAAAATAGGGTTTCTGGAGGCTTCAAAGTTGATCCTTCATTAGATGCTTAGTTAAAGCAATTCTCGTTGTGCTTTGATAGATTACTCAGAGAGAATCTTTAGATGTAACATTCTCCATTTGACATCCACATTTGAAGGGCCATCTGTTGTTAGATGATAATCACCGACCCTAAACATGAGGGCCCACTCCACCCCCTTTAGCTCGTTTGGGCACCTCACCAAAATGGGCGTCCTGTAAACCTTCTTTAGTCTCTTCCTCTTCATTGCTAGATAAGCGACAGGCTTAGCTTGAGGAGCTTTTAGGGTAGGGAAAGCGTCAATATGGAAGTTAACAAACTCCACCTGGGTGTTAGAGGGTTTTAGAACGATGGCTATCAGCTCCGTAGTAAAATAAGTGGTAGCCACAAAAGTGGAGGCTGATGTAGAGCCTCCAAAGGCTTTCTCTCATAAGCTAAACAGCTACTTCAACCTTACAATTGGAGGAGATGTGGTCAAAGTCAGAGGTGCCGCCGAAGTCGAGAGTGGAGCGCAGACAAAGATCTGCCTATTTTTCTTAGGAGAATGGTGATCAGTCAGTATGTCGGTAGCTTGGTTCGTAGCCTAGCAACTCAAGAGCTGAATCATCAGCCTTGAGTGCCAACATCTGCTTCATGAGACCAACGTGTTAGCCTACCTCTTTCTCTGAGCAACAAGATCTTCGGCTACATGAACAAGCGATGATAGTCAACAAATAATACGGTATAAGAAAAATCCTTAGGTACAAGGAAACAAGAAATAGGGAAGGGTTGCAAGTGTCGATCGAGACTACTAGGGACACTACTGACAGCCCCGCCTCGCAATCCCTCCTTCCCAATGGGGAACTCGAAGTCATTGCCAACCATGATGAAATCATTTGCCTGCTTATTCGAATTAGGAATACTGCGAATTAGGCAGAGGACATGTGAGACCCGATCCTTTTTTAATTTTTGTAATTAAATATTTATGTGATAAATTATTTGTCTAAAATGGTATGGAGCATATGTAATTGATATGTATATGTGGCCAGTGAGCTCAGTAACATTTTTACATGTTTTGTTCGACCCGTCTGTTTGTGCGAAGGTTCAAAGATTTTATTTCAGGGATATTTCGGATTTCAATGAATTTCAAAAATATAAAATTTTAAATTAATTTAAACTTAAAATATTAATTTCAGTGTAATTTGGATGTAATTTCTTAGTTTAAGCTTTAATTGGAGGTTTAATGGCATTTTGGTAATTTTGCTTGAATAGTGGGGTTGGTATTTGAGTAAAGCTTCTTGAAGAAGTTTCAAAAATTTAGCGACATTACCTCCACCGAACCTTCATCGTCCTCTACTTCATTTTGTCTTCCTCTTTTTCCTCTCAAAGACCAAGAACTCTATAAGAGACCAAGGGAAGCTCGCTCTCTCTCTCTCTCTCTCTCTCTCTCTCTCTCAGATTTGGAGGCTCAACACTTGGAATCGATCTTATACCAAGTAAGGAAATTTGTTCTCCTCACACAGGGCTTCGACCTCTACCAAATGAAAATTGATTTTGTCACGCCCTAAAACCCAGGGTCACATGAAAAGCCACCGTACAATCACCAACACCAATTTTATGAAAATATAGATTTTCATACATTCAAATCCACCTGTTGAAATCAAATAAAAACCCAGTATGCATCACTCATAAATAGTAAACATCCTGTATAGCATGCATAAGTATATCGCCTTATGGCGTACAAAACCTGCCTTCAGGAACAGGCATACCAACAGGAAAACTACTAAAAGTCTTCCGTCATCCGTCAACACGGGCACCACAAGATCTACTCGAGATCATCCTTCATATCCTCACCTGAAAAGGTTTTATACAAAAAATCTCACCCGGGAGCCGAAGCCCAATAGAAACAGACGATAAACCTGTAAAATAGGCAATATGCAATCATATAGTGAGAGCGAACTCGACCACAAAATCCAAAATAATTTTCCATCCATCAGACCATCACGAGTCTCAACGGTTTTATTTCATAAAACCCATATTTTTGTCCTCAAAACCATGCATATCATATAGTGGGAGCTAACTCAACCACAGAGCCAAAAGGTTTTACATCATAAAATTCCAAGTTTCCCATCAAACTCCCAAAACAGTTTTCCCTTCACAGCTAAGCATTTAAACAATGCAAAATCACATTTTATAGTTGAAGGAAAATAGTAACCAAAACATTACTTTTCCACTCAGATCATATACCGAGGAAAGATAAAAATAGTAAGCTGTAATAAAACAGTATGCTCTACTCAGGCCACACCGCCGAGGAGAAGAGGTAAAACAGTAATCAAAACATCATTTTCCTTGCGAAATGTACCATCGCGGAATAGAAGAATAAGGATCCTATGTACGGACTCCATCACAAGGAGATAGAGAAAACAACTATAGACTCCTACCCATTACCTAGGCCTGAATCATTTAAGACCTGTTAGGTAATGACAAATTCTATACGGAGCACCATGAAGTAAATGCTAACTTTACGGGCCCTACAACCCGAGGGAAAAGAGCACCCAAACCGACCTTCTTTACGGGAACTACCCCGAATGATAACAAAGGTACCTACACTGCGCACGTTTTCGAACTTTCACCGAGGGCAACTCGTGCCAAATACCCGTCATCCCG
>JAUMHN010307582.1:0-18418 GCA_032360265.1 Heliamphora ciliata
TTGTCATTACCTAGCAGGCCTTAAGTGGTTCAGGACTAGGGTAATGGGCAGTAGTCTATAGTTGTTGCCTTTGTCTTAAGTTGAAAAAGTCAGTACATAGGATTACATTATTTGCGTCTCCTCGGCTGCGTGTCCTGAGTCGAGAATGTTGTGTTTTACTGCTTTCCCTTAACTGTGGCATGATATATGTAAGATTATATGCATAGTTTCAAGGATGAAAAACTGATGGATTTTTAAGAGAAAAACCTGTCTTGGGCTTCTGGTCAATTTCGTTCCCACCATATGATTGCATGACTTGTATTACAGTTTACAGTCTATGTTCTATTAGGCTTTGGCTCACGGTGTGAGATTTTTTGAAAAACATTTTCAGGTGATCGTGACAAGTTGACCTAGTGCAGAGGTGATGGAAGACTTGATGTAGTTTTTCCTTTTTGAGACATGTACTTTTACATGTGATGCCTGTTGAGGCTGGTTTTGTACGCCATTTGGCGAAATGTTTATTCATGTATGAGAATGTATGTTACAGTTTTATGAGAGTTGAACATGGGAATCTTTTATTCAACTGCTATATTTTGATTTCTAACTGTGAAAACCGATTTTATGTATAAATGGGTGTTTTAGTGGGCTTTCGCGTGACTCGGATGTTTGGGGCGTGACAGTTTACCAAGCAGATAGTCTAGTACCTTTAGGGTACATAGACTCAGATTTTCAGTCAAACAAAGATTTTCGTAAGTTTATCTCAGGATATGTGTTTACCTTGGGAGGTGAAATTATAAGTTGGAGAAGTATCAAGCAATCTTGCCTTGCTAATTCCACCATGAAAGTCGAGTACTTGTCAGCTTCTGAAGTAGCCAAGGAGGTCCATTGGCTCAGGAACTTCATGTTGGATCTAGATGTGGTGCCTTTAGTTCAATCAACTATTACATTTTATTGTGATAATAGCGAAGCGGTTGCAAACTCGAAAGAGCCAAGAGTTCACAAGAAAGGAAAGCACATTAAGCGTAAGTATCACCTGATACAAGAAATTGTACAAAGGGGTGATATTATTGTGACCAAGATTGCATCATGGGACAATCTTGTAGATCATTTTATAAAAAGCCTTCCGGCTAAGACTTTTAATAGTCATGTAGAAGGTATAGGAGTCAGTTGTATCGCAACATAATTTTGAGTATAAGTGGGAGATTATCAAGATTGTATACTAAAAACAATGAATTTTATTTGGTTTTAGTATTTAATTTTATTTTAATAAAATTATTATTTTTATTTTATGAGAATCTTAATAAGCAATTAATACAATATTAATTATTTAATATTATGCATGGTTATTCTTTATTCTGTATAGTATTTAATTTGGTGTGTAGAGTACAACTTACACACAGAAAATCAGATTATAGGTTCTTAAAAAATATAAGTTCTTGTTCATAGTTTATATGGAAATGAACAAACCATTGGTACGACTGTATTACAGAGTTTTAATAGGTCTGTCTTGATTACGGGAAACCGATAATAGCGTCGTCTATTGTTCCGACTCGCTGTGCCAGTACACTTTGTGTGTATTAAATAGGACCGCATTGGGATAATTAATTTTATATTGACTATATAAATTAATTCACATCTATGGTTATTATGAGTGATTATGCTCTTTGTTAGTTCTAGGCAACCTAAGAGTGGGGGTGAATTGAGTCTTTAAAAATAAGTAGCAATTTTTAAAAACCTTTTTAATAATGCAATCAAATATGGCAATTTAATTAAAAATTAAAGTAATGCAAATATTAAAGAGGTTAGGGATAGAGAGATTCAATCGGACACCAAAGATTTATAGTGGTTCGATTTCTTCCAAACCTACATCAACTCCTCAAGTTCTTCCTTGAGTACATTCACTATCTAAAATGCTTCACTGACGCATTCCCAAGCCTTTACAATTTCAAAACTACGCTTGAGTAAACTGAATGTTTACGGGTACATTCAAAAGCCTAACACAGCTTCAAGAAAATCCTACGAAAATAATCTCCTATTTTCTTCTAATCTCTCTTGAACTCTTCTTTGATGAGATTTACTTACTCACTCAAAGGATAAATAGTAACTCACCCTTGGATACAATAAATGAAGAGTATTAATGTAAAGCACTCACTCTCTTTACAGAAAAGATGAGGAATAAGAGCTGGAGATTCAGTAATAAATGAGGGCTTGAGAATTCTAAGTTTGATTCAAGCAATAGAACAGTAAATGTAGGTCTCCAGTTGGAGTAAATGCTGAGAAGTTACTCTTTATATAAACTCTTGTGCATTCATGACCGTTGGAGGTATGTGGAAGCAATAAATGCCAAAAATTCAATCGTTGAGATCTGCCGCGAGTTTGAATTTCCGTCGCAGGAGTCGACACAAATGCCTTTGGTGTCGACACAAAATGTCTGGGGTAAGAATCTTCAAATGGTTATGTCGACACATTTCTTCCGAGGGGTCAACACAATTTTTGTATGCTACCTCACCAACATCATGGTGTCGACACATTTGGATTTGGTGTCGACTCGATTGAAATTTCAGCATCCGGGACGAGGCACTTTGTGTCGACTCATGTATTCTTTGGTGTCGACACTAAATTCTGTAGGAAGTCTCGGTATATTTGTGTCGACACTTGAGGTCACTGATGTCGATACCACAAATTCTTCAGGCAAGCTTGGGACTTTTGTGTTGACTCATCTTCAATTGGTGTCGACACCTCAAAATCTGCAAGTGGCCTCGGTTCTTTTGTGTCGACACGATTTTCATTTATGCCGATCCAAAATTCTGGATATCAAAAGTTAGAAACACTTTTGTGTCGACACAAATTACATTTGTGTCGACTCATTTTGAGTCCTTTAGAGCTACAGCTCTTTTGTGTTGACACATGGCTTGTTTGTGTCGACACTAACGTTTGATCCCTGAAAATCAACTTCATGAAACTGTTAGGGTGTCAAACCATTTGTTCAATAGGTGTTGACACACTTGATATGCTTCAAATATACTTTACCTTAAAAGTGTTTGACTTATTTTTTAATAGAGTTCAACCCAGAATATTCTTAATTAAGAATATGTAAGTGTTTTATTCCTTTTCAGAGTTAAGTCATTTCTTTTGGCTTAAGGTGTCAACTAAATTGTTCAAAATATGTTAACACTTTCATTTTAGAAATATAAAGTATTATCCATTTAAAATTCATTTATTCTTAGAAAATAAATTCTGAAAATCATCAAAATCAAAATAGAAAGCTCTTGGAATTCTCCATTTTTTAATAATTACAACCATATTAGCATTTTCTAAAAAATATTTAGAAATATTTTTCAACAAGGGTTTTCTCCTTATCGATATACCTTAAACAACATATGCAAATATAATGGCTAGGCATTCAACAGAGTGAAAGCATACATCTTTGATATGTTTTGCAATAAATGATCAAGAAATATTCTAAGTTTATTAAAACTTATGCAATATATCAAATGTGTGCAAAGTGATTTGTAAACACATGTCCAAATATCCATAGCCAGAAATATCCAACAATCATTTATAGGCAAAAGAACATGATATAGACAAGTACATACATAGGCATTTATTCAATCATAAAAATATTTCTATACATCCATCTAGGACATCCAATGTAAAAGTTTTCAAAACAACTATTCGAACTAATTAAGCAACCCATGCAATCAACCAAAAAGAAATGTATGTTAATTATTACATCTTCAACTTCAATAAAAAACTTAAAGAAATGTTTGTTTTCAACTTCTCTTCTCTTCTCTTCTCTTCTTCCTTCTCTCTTTCTCCCCTTCACTCATTTACCTTTACTTTCTCTCTCCTTTTGTAATATTCAAAAAAAAAAGGCTACTGATCATCCTTGAATTTCTTGAATTCTTTCTTCTCCTTGGCTTTTTATTTGCTTGCGGAGGCCCGTTCCATGGATGCAATGCTCGCTCATCTTTAGCCTCAACAGCAGCCATTGCTTCATACCGGGCGGCCAATGCAATGTCTGCTTCTCATTTGAGACGCGCTGCCTTTTCTTCATTTGTTTTTTTAGGCTTGAATTGTTTTGCCCAAACTTCTTTGATCCACTGGAGGTGTTTTTCCATTTTCTAAGAGTTGGCATGGATAGCATTCACAATGCCTTGATCATATTCTTTTCTCACTTGATGTAGAATTGTCTTATTGCAATTAATAATGGAGACAATATTGTATCCATAGTCTTGCATAGGGCTCTCACAACATCTGTGGCATTTTCCACATCTCTCTAGAGGCTTGATTTGTCTTGTCAAGATGCTTAACTTTATCGGAGAGGAAAGAGACAGTGTGATTTAAATCAAAGAAGTCTTGATCGACTTTTGCTTGAAATAAAGTCACTTTGGAGGATAAAGAGTTGATCAAGGACACAACCTTAGATAGGTCAACATGAAGAGGAGCAGAGGATGATGCAGGTGGAGCAGATGTAGAAGAGGGAGGAGGAGGAGCAAAAGATAGACTAGGAGTGTCAAAGGATTCATGAACATCAGGTCGAGAGGGAGAAGAATCAAGATCGATAGGAATGGATGAAATATCTTGATGAGGATGAGGATGAGGAGAAATCCTGGCAGATGAAGGGGTCCCACAATGAGAGGTGGTCCAAACACCATCAACATTTGCAATTTGCATATGTTTTAGTGAGGAACTACCATACAAGCTATGTTTTGAAAAGGAAACAGCCTTTTCCTCAGATAAGTCAATGCTAAAATGGAAAAAAATGCGAGTGAGATACATTCCATGTGGAAGAGAGGAGTTTGATTTACTGTGGGAATGAAGCATGTGGAAAATGAAAAGAAAACATAGATTAAGGCTTTGTTGTTCAAGAATACACCACATAATGAAAATATGCATGTATGTAACATCACTAAATTTTTCCATTTGGGGTAAGAAAATATGGTTTACCAAGTGATGCAAAATGCGCATTTCTAGCTTCAAATAGTTAGCCTCTAAGTGCTTGGTAGGGTGAATATCATCATTCTCAAAGATATTTTTTATAGATTCAGAAAATAAAAAAAAACTTCAACCTCAATGAGTTTCTGATTATGATAAACACAAATATCCCCTTCAGGGATGCCAATGATCTCATTCAGAAAAGAGGGAGTCAGAACAATGTTTATATCATTCACCCATGTGGTGATGGTTGTGGTCGAAATCAAAGATATGTGAAATTGAGCATAAAAGGGTTTGATCAAAGTGGGATAGTGTGGTTCTCGAATTTGCAAAAGCCTCTCCCACCCGAGGCTAGAAAAGATATCTTTAAATCTCATTCTATGGAGTCAAAGAAGGAAAAGTCTATAAAACGACCGGAAATAATTTTTCGATTTGCAAAAGATGAGAAATAAAGTTGACGAATTTTGGGCGTTTTAAAGAATATTACCTCAGACGTGAATACATTTTTCGGTATAGTTGCCGTTGCCGTCGCCGTCTTGGAGGTCGTTTTCTTTCATTTCAACGTTCTAGGGCTTGAGGAGGTTCCTTCTCTGCTTCACTTTGATCCTTTTCCCATGGTTTTAGGAGGCATTTTGATGGATTTGGGTTGAGATTGAAGAAGAAGATGAGGAGTCGACACATATTTTTTGAAAAGAAAAGGCGGGAGATGAACCGTTTTATAAAGAGAGAGAGGGAACGAAGTGACGGTTCGGGTCTGACGCATCTATATATAGACGTTAAGATTTGTGTCGACACAAATTATAATTGGTGTCGACACTTTTATTCGAAAGTGTGGGTATCGAAAATAAGAAATGGTGTCGACACATTTTCAGAAGGTGTCGACACATTCGGCTATTTGGGTCGACACGATTAAGCTTAGTGTCAACACAAATTTACAGAGAGTCAAGGAACCAATTTGGTGTCGACAGTTAATAGAAAGGGGTCGACACTTTTCTCACAGTGCCACTTCTAAACAGTTTTGAGTCAACACTACACACATTTGTGTCAACACTTTTTCAAGTGGTGTCGACACATTTTCACATTTAAGAAAGAACATCAAAGGCTTTGAAATGCAATAAAAAGACATGGTTAGTATGGCATATAAATCATAAATTAGGAGCACATAACATACCAAGTTCTCTTCTTATACTACATATTCTTTCTTCATTTAAGGGTTTTGTGAAAATATCCGCTAATTGGTAATCTGTGCCTATAAATTCAAGTTCGATATTTTTTTAGCACGTGATCTCTTATAAAATGATGTCTAATCTCTATGTACTTAGTTCTTAAGTATTGTATAGGGTTTTTGGATATATTAATTGCACTAGTGTTATCACATTTTATTGGAATATGATCTAAGTGAAAACCATAGTCTTCCAATTGTTGTTTCATCCAAAGAACTTGTGCACAATAGCTTCCAGCAGTAATGTACTCAGCATCGGCTGTAGACAAGGCCACTGAGTTTTGTTTCTTGCTAAACAAAGAGATTAGTGAGTGCCCTAGGAATTGACAAGTACCACTTGTGCTATTCCTATCTACTTTGCATCCGGCAAAATCAGCATCTGAATAGCCAAATAACTCCAAAACTATTCCTCTAGGATAAAATAATACTAAGTTTTGTGTACCTAAAAGGTATCTAAAAATGCGCTTGACGGCGGTTACTTGTGAGTCTTTAGAATTTGATTGAAATCTAGCACACATGCATACACTAAACATAATATCCAAACGCCTAGCAGTCAAATATAAGAGAGATCTGATCATACCTCTGTAATGCTTTTCATCCAGTGCTATGCCACCTTCATCTTTATCAAACTTCATTGTAGGACACATTGGAGTTCCCATAGGTTTTGCCTTTAGCATGTCGAACCTCTTTAATATGTCCCTCGTGTATTTAGTTTGGTTGATGCAGATTCCTTCTTGAGCTTGTTTAATTTGAAGTTCGAGAAAATAGTTGAGCTCACCCATCATACCCATCTTGAATTCTCTCTGCATACACTTAGCAAAGTCTTTGCAAAAAGATTCTTTAGTTGCACCAAAAATTATATCATTTATAAAAATTTGTACAACTAGCATGTCATTTCTTTGAGACTTGATGAAAAGAATGGTATCTATTTTTTCTCTTGAAAACTCATTTTCAATCAAGAATTTGCTTAGCCTTTCATACCATGCTCTAGGTGTTTGCTTTAAACCACAGAGAGTTTTGATAAGTTTGTAAACATGATTTTGAAAATCTAGATTTTCAAAACTAGGAGGTTGTTTCACAAAAACTTCCCCCGAGATAAAACCATTTAAAAAGACACTCTTGACATCCATTTGATAGACTTTGAAATTTTTAAAGCATGCAAACGCAAGCAACATTCTAATGGCTTCAAGCCTAGCCACAGGATCAAAAGTCTCATTAAAATCGATGCCTTCTTCTTAATTATAATATTGGGCTACCACTCGAGCTTTATTCCTAAGAACTTCTCCATTCTCATCTATTTTATTTCTAAAAATTTATTTTAACCAATGATGGAGTGTTCTTTAGGTCTTGAGACTAAAGTCCAAATCTTATTTATTTCAAATTGATTTAGCTCTTCTTGGATAGCCAGGATCCAAAACTCATCGTTTTCGGCTTCCTCAAAATATTTTGGTTCAGTCTGGAAAAGAGATGCTAAATTACCACAAACATTATGTAGAGAAGACCAAGTTTTGATACCTTGCGATGGATCACTGATGATAAGATCTTTTGGGTGACCATGAGCATACCTCCACTCTTTAAGTAGGTTTGAATTTTTTTGATTTTCAGATTCAGCAATCTGCTGTACTGCATTTTGTTGAGAATTTGAAGTTTCCTCTTGATTTGGCTCTTCATTTTCTTTGATGAAGATATTTTCAACACCTTTTTCTATGTTTAACAAGTTATCTTCACAAAAATTCTTTGAAAAACCAAGGTTAGCTTCATCAAAAACATGTATAGATTCTTCAACAACTAGAGTCATTTTGTTGAACACTCTATACGTTTTACTAGATATAGAATATCATAAGAAAATACCTTCATCAGATTTTGTGTCGAACTTGTCCAAAAATTATTTGTTGTTGTTTAAAACAAAACATTTGCACCCAAAGGCGTGAAAATAGATGATATTAGGTTTTCTTCCAATCCACAGCTCATATGAAATTTTCTTGAGAGAAACTCGTATCATAGCTCTGTTTATGATAAAACAAGTGGTATTGACAGCCTCGGCCCAAAAGTATCATGGTAGATTATTTTCACAGAGTATGGTTCTAACCATTTTTTTCAATGTCCTATGATTTCTTTCAACAACTCTATTTTGTTGAGGAGTTCTAGTAGTAGAGAAGTTGTGGTTAATACCATTTTCATCACAAAACTTTTCAAAATTTTTGTTTTCAAATTCTCTACCATGATCACTTCGGATACTTGTGATTTGAAAATCTTTTTCATTTTGAACTCTCCGAGATAATTTTGCAAAAGAAGCAAAAGTTTCATCCTTTTGAGCTAAGAATGGCACCCAAGTGTATCTAGAAAAGTCATCAACAATAACAAAGGTATATCTTTTGCCCCCAAGATTTAAAGTCCTTTTTGGTCCAAATAAGTCAATGTGCAATAGTTGTAATAGCCTAGAAGGGATGTGGCCATGGTACCCAAATTTTCTTGGGTCATTTTGTGTTAGTTCCATGAGGGTGTATTCTTTTAGGAACCCAAACCTTCTTGACAGAATTATTTGTAAGTTTTCTGTGTGGACAGTGTGTGACAATGTGTCCATGCTTATAATAGTAAAAGCAAGTGGCATTTATATGATTAGATAATGCCTTGACAAAAATATTGCTTAAGAATTTTTGTTTCATCTTGGGTTTATACCCGATTCTAGTTTTGTCAAAAATATATTTTTGCATGCCAAGAAATTTATCCAAGTTATTCTTTCCCTAAGTGAATTTGTAAATAATTTTTGTAAGATCCTCAACCTTTTCACTCAAAGTTTTGTTTTCTTTTTTCAAAACAGAACTTGTTTTGATAAAATAGATTTTTCACTTCAAAGTTTCAATTTTAGCTGAGGAGGAAAGAACTAATTTTTTTAAAATAGAATTTTTTGTACCCATTTTTCTCAACTATCATGCAAATCTTCAAAAGCACTTTGCAATTCATCTAAAGAGAAAGGGTCAAGAGTTATCTCATCATCTTCTCTGGCCATGAGGCATAAGTTTGCTACTTCATTTTCTTCATTTTCATCCTCAGAGCTGTTGTCATTACTTTCACCCCAACCAGCTATCATGGCTTTTTTGAAGCCCTTTTTGAATTGCTTTTTGAGGTAAGGACATTCAGCTTTTATATATCCAGGCTTTTTACACTCATAGCATATAATTTCTTCCTTTTTGAATTCGTTCTTGAATTTGTTAGAGTCGCCTTTGAATTTGATAAGTTCGCCTCGGTGTCCTTCCTTCTTGAAAAATTTTCTTCCTCTTTGTTCTTGTTTCTAAGAAATTTTTTAAATTTCTTTGTGATGAGAGCCATGCCTTCATTTTCATCACTTGAGGAGTTTTCCTCAGATTCTTCTTTATGAGTTGAGGACTTGAAGGCGATGTCTTTCTTCTTTTTGTTGTCTTCCTCTTCGTCCATCTTGATGTTCATCTCATGAGTTATGAGAGAACTAAGAAGTTCTTCTAGGCTGAGCCTGTTCAGGTCTTTGGCTTCTTGAATGGCCGTGACCTTAACTTCCCAACTCTTTAGCATACACCTTAGAATTTTTCTTACCATTTATGCATTAGTGTAAATCTTGTCAAGAAATTTTAGTCCATTAATAATATCAGTGAAGCGAGTAAACATATCAGAAATTGTTTCATCATACTTCATTTTGAATAATTCATAATTATGTACAAGTTGTCTGATTTTTTACTCTTTCACTTGATTGGTACCCTATTGGGTAATTTCGAATCTATCACATATTTCTTTTGCAGTGTCACATGTAGAGATTCTATTGAACTCATTTGGGTCAAGTGAGCAGTATAGGAGATTCATAACTTTAGCATTTTTTTGTATCTTCCTAATATCAGTTTCAGTCCATTCTGCCTTTGGTTTAGGGACGGCAGCCCCTTCAACAGTTTTGGTGGGTCTTTTGAGTCCATTTATAATAACCCACCAAAGCTCATAATCTACGGCTTGAATGTAGATTCTCATTCTACCCTTCTAATAATTGTAATTTGTTCCATTGAATAAAGGGGGTCTATTGGTTGACTAACATTCAGATTGAATAGGTCCGATGCTAGTGGTTGCCATATAAACTCTTAGACTATTAAGTCAAAAAATAAGAGCCCAAGCTCTGATACCAATTGTTAGTTATAAGCAACTCAAGAGGGGGTGAATTGGGTCTTTAAAAATAAATAGCAATTTTTAAAAACTTTTTTAATAATGCAATCAAATATGAAAATTTAATCAAAGATTAAAGTAATGCAAATATTAAAGAGATTAGGGATAGAGAGATTGAACTAGACACCAAAGATTTATAGTAGTTCGGCTTCTTCCAAGCCTACGTCCACTCCTCAAGTTTTTCTTTGAGTACTTCCACTATTTAGAATGCTTCACGGACGCATTCCAAACTTTTACAATTTCAAAACTTCGCTTGAGTAAACCGAATGTTTACGGGCACATTCAAAAACCTATCACAGCTTCAAGAAGATCCTACGAAAACAATCCTGTTGGCCTAACAAGGCTTCAATAATCGAATTTTGATGATAACAAACTTATATATCTAATTGTGCAAATTGAGTTTAGTTACCGGAAACATACACTTAGCACAATTCAGTATATACAATGGAAGCCATGAGGCATAAGGTCAAAATCAAGATTATTTGGCGACAAGTTTTTGTGGAACAAATGCAAAAAGAATTGAGACATTGAAGACTTGAATAACATGTTGTAAATTTCTTGTTAGGATCATTGTACATTCTCATTATCTCTTGATTATTACTTTGAAACTCATAGGAATCCTAAAAATGGTAAAAACATTTTTCCAAAACAAATGATGATCAAAATCTTTTTGAAAATGAAAATCTGGATTTTTAATGTTCCAGTCGACTGAGGCATTATAACCAGTCGACTGAATGGGCTACCAAAAATACACTTTCAGATTCACAATAGTTCAGTCGACCGAAGTGCAGTTCAGTCGACCGAATGAGTTTCATCAGTCGACCGAACAAGCTTAATTTCAAATTTTTCTGAAAAATGGCTAGTTTGACATTTCCATGCATAGCGCAATGGCTAGTTCTGAAATGGAGCCTATAAATAGAGCCCTTAAGCTCTTGTTTAAATCACTCAAACCCTCTCAATCATTCTCCCACATACAATCTCTTTGTGCTTCAAATTCTTTAGCTTTTCATACATATTTTTGAGAGAAAAATCATTTAGAATTTTCATTGAGTTTCATTATTTTATTTCTTGAGAAGTGAGTTTAGAATTTTCATTGTTGTACCTATTTGCTCATTCAAGGAGCGTTCTTTGTACACTCTTATCATTCTTGTTTCTTATTTGTGATTGAGAAAGGCGTTTCTCAAAAGAGGCTAATCCGCCTACAATGATTGGATTAACTTGAGAATGGTACATTCTCAAGAGAGACTACTCCGCCTAGACTAAGGAGAGAGGCTCTTCCGCTTATTGAAGGAGAGGTAATAAAAATCCTCATAGTGGCTGGTTTGAGGTAAGGACGTAAGCCGTTGTGCCGAACCTTGTAAAAATCGTGGTGTCCTTTTCATTCTTGTTTTACTTAATATTTTCTTTATCGTACTATTATTTTTGTTGCACTAATGTTTTTTTGTTCTTCATTATCATTTCTTAAGATAAGAAAAGTATTAAATCTTGTAATCAAAAAGTTTTAATTTATCTTTATACTCGCACTTTGATTCATCTAATAAAAGGGTTTTGTTTATTTATGCTTTAATCTTCATACAAGAAACTAAACTTGCATATTAACTTTAATTAAAAGGGAGATATATTTGAAAGTTTTCTTGCAAGCTATATTTGAGTTTTAAGTTTTTCAAAGAAGATATAAGTTTTGTTTTCTTCAAACTAAAGTACTTTAAGAATTAATCTGTGCTTAAGTCTTTTTATTGTTCATTTTAAATATACTTGTGTTTGAATTCTATAAGTCATATTAAAAACATATTAAACTTAAAAGATACACTTGAAATTGTTAAAATTAATAAAGTGTTGTATTTGATTAACAAGAAGTTTAAACTTTATTTACACTTGTTCTTAAATATTTCAACACAAAATTTTTGCTTATAAGTTTAAAACAAATTTACTTGTGATTTAAATAAGTGAATTAAAGATTATATACTGGTATTTTTAATTTAAAATTTTAAATACCCAATTCCCTCCCCCTTTTGAAATTACACACGTAATATCAAATTTTTTATTTTTTTTTAATCTCTCTTGAACTCTTATTTGATAAGATTTACTCACTCACTCAAAGGATAAAGGGTGACTCACCCTTGAATACAATAAATGAAGAGTATTAATGTAAAACACCCACTTTCTTTACATAAAAAATTTATAATAAATGAGAAAGTAAAGAAAGATGAGGAACAAGAGCTGGAGATTCAGCAATAAATGAGGGCTTGAGAATTCTGAGTTTGATTCAAGCAATAGAACAGTAAATGTAGGTCTCCAGTTGGAGTAAATGCTGAAAATTTATTCCTTATATAAGCTCTTGTACATTCATGACCGTTGGAGGTAGGTGTGAGCAATAAATGCCAAAAATTCAATCGTTGAGATCTGCCGCGAGTTTGAATTTTCGTCGCAGGTATCGAAACAAATGCCTTTGGTGTCGACACAAAATGTCTGAGGCAAGAATCTTCAAATGGTTGGGTCGTCACATTTCTTCTGAGGGATCGACACAATTTCTGTACGCTACCTCACCAACATCATGGTGTCGACACCTTTGGATCTGGTGTCAACTCGATTAAAACTTCAGCATTCGGGAGGAGGCACTTTGTGTCGACTCATGCCTTCTTTGGTGTCGACACTAAATTCTGTAGGAAATTTCGGTATATTTGTGTCGACACTTGAGGTCACTGGTGTCGACATCACAAATTCTTCAGGCAAACTCAGGACTTTTGTATTGACTCATCTTCAATTGGTGTCGACACCTCAAAATTTACAGGTGGCTTCGGTTCTTTTGTGTCGACACGATTTCTATTTGTGTCGACCCAAAATTTTGGATATCAAAAGTGAGAAACACTTTTGTGTCGACACAAATGTAAGTTCTTTAAAGCTACAACTTTTTTTGTGTTGACACATGACTTGTTTCTGTCGACACTAACATTTGATACCTGAAGATCAATTTCATGAAATTGTTAGGGTGTCAAACTATTTGTTTAATAGGTGTTAACACACTTAATATGCTTCAAGTATACTTTGTCTTAAAAGTGTTTGACTTATTTTTCAATAGAGTTCACACACAGAATATTCTTAATTAAGAATATGTAAGTGTTTTAATCCTTTTAACAGTTAAGTCATTTCTTTTAGCTTAAAGTGTTAACTTAATTGTTCAAAATGTGTTAACACTTTCATTTTGAAAATATAAAATATTATCCATTTAAAATCCATTTATTCTTATAAAATAAATTATCAAAATAAAAAACTCTTGGGTTAACACTCTTAATCCCGAAATAATTATTATTTGTGTATACTTTATATTTGTTATTTTGATTTATTAGATGGTACGATCTTTTATAGGTTCATAGTCCCGCGAGTTGGATAGCGATATTAATTATATAGTGAATATTAATTATTGACGGAATCCACGTTTCGATTGTTCGGGATTGACGGTACCACTTTAAGAAAGCTTATAAATTTTGACAAGGCCAAACCCTGCAGGTGGATTTAATTATCTAGCAGTCAAATAAGTTAAGCGGAAGGATTTAAAGAATTTTACAGATGTCAATTAAATTAAATTGTTAGTAATTAAATTTAATTAGCGGGTATTAAAAATCTTAACGTGGGAAGATGAGTTAAACATTTAATAACAGGAGTTCAATGCAATTTGGTCTTGAGGTTATGGCTAAGAGTGCAGTTACAGTTTTTTAGTGGTATGAACTGTAATTTAGTGTTTTATAAAAATTGCAGAAACCATTGCAAGGTTTTTATAATTACAAACGCTGAGAGGTTTGCAGATTTGCAGAAACCACTGGATGGGTATCTGGGTCACACTAGAAGTCTATGTCATAATTACTCAACAGGTCTCTGCTGTAGCCCTATAAATATGCGGATATGCAGAACCAAATTCATAAGTTGTCTTTCAAGACTAAGGTTGTTCAAGTTCTATCGATTTTAATTCTCGAAGTATCGTCGCCCATACTACGTTCGGAAATTGCATCGGGAATATAGTAAAAGGTTTGATCGGAGCTTCAACACGAAAAATCAAAGTTCGTAGTTGAAGAATCGATCAAAAGGTATTCATCTGAATTAACTGTGGTGTCACGGGTTTTATTTTTGATCATTCAACATCAAATTTTTTTATCTAGAGCCTGTTTTGGCGATTGCCCGTCTAATTTTTATTTTTTGAAAAATCGTTTACAAATCAATTATCTTAGCAGTTTGCCTTCAACAGTCAGAAGCAAAGCGACAGTAAGGTAGGAAAGGTCCAAGAAAAAAAGTCGTTCCAAGTCGAGAGGTTATAAAATGACGTGCTACTATTGTGACAAGAAAGGTCATCTGAAGAGAAATTGTCCAAAGTACAAGGCAGATAAAGAGAAAGAACAATCGTCAGAGACTGTAGTTACAAAAGGCTAGATGTGTTGACAGTTATTTCAGGTACAAGAAAATCAAATTGAATATTAGATTTTGGATATTCACTCCACATATGTGTAGTCATAGAGTATTTTGATACGCATTAGTGATGCGATGGAGGTATTGTTAGGATGGCAAACAATGCAGTGAGCAGAGTTGTCGGTAAAGGGATAGTGCGATTTTACAAGCTTAATGGAACTGTTTTGTTTTTGTACTAAGGTTAGATATGTGCCGAATCTAAGGAAGAATTTGATTTCTCTAGGGATGCTGGATTCGAGAGGCTGCAGGTTCTCATTTAGAGGTGGAGTTCTTTGGATTTCAAAGAAAAATATGAATGTACTGTAGGGACAAATGATTGACAACATATACAAGCTCGTGAGGAATGTTATGATAAGTAGAGCTACTGCCAGACATTAGATGAGTAGTATAGGCGGACGAGATACACTAACAAAGTGTAAGGGTGATCAAATTGAACAACAATTGCAGAAAAGCACACGGAATGGGCGCAAGGGTGGACAGAAGCGACGAGGTAGTGCAAGTGCGTAGGTGAGCAAATCGGATGCTGTGTAGGATGCCGACAAGAAACGACAACAATAGTTGTTGAATGTTCACAGGAAAGCTCCAGGTAAAAAGACTAATATGACAGACGTGACGGACAAGTGTACACCTCGATAGAAGCAAGTCTCATTTGTTCTTGATTTGGTTAGCGGCGGCGATCTCTCCGGTTGTGTGCATAAAGGGGAAGAGATAGGGTCACGTTCTTCTACAAAGTAGTGAGTTTTATGGGGTACTCGAGGTGGGGTGCGAGCACCTCGGTGTAGAGGTGTGGGCCATGCTGTTTGGGTGTGGCGATTCGACGACGACGATAGTAGAATTGACATCAACGCTAGTTATCTTCAAGGTGGTTTACAGAAGTCAAGCCAAGGTAGAGATGTACATCGGCGTACGTACATGTGCGAGAGAAAAAATATTTCACTACGTCGAATGTGAAAAAGTATAGCACTCGTCTCCCTTCTCTCTACCAACTAACCTTATAGATTTTGTGTCTGCTCTTTTAAAACCCCATGGCTCCACTAGCATTCTGTTATAGGCATATACGTGAAAACCCTAAAAGTCTACGAGCCCATATTATGATAAACCCTATACATAAAGAATATCTAGTGGGCTCTTAAATCCACACTAACCCAATTACATATAGACCAAAATCATATAATAAATACGGGTCCAATAAAATACGAGACACCTAACTTAACAGAAGGTAACCAACGAATGTAATCGGTTAAATATGAAAAATGTTCTAGCTATGAATTTCTCTCTCTTATGAGAAAATGACAAAATGTGCAATCAAAGTTCAAAAATTGTAACATCAAAAATATTTTTACAAATTTTATTTTTGAAAGTCAAATTTAGTCCAATAATATATAAAATATTTACTACAAATATATTTTATATTATTTTTATCAATCAAATAATAAAAAATATTTTACATTAAAATACACAAAATTTATGTAAGTTATTTATATCTTACATGTTTTTATTTATTTAAAATATCATTCAATAGTGACATAAATAAATACTACCACAGCGGTGCTCCGGTGCGAATAAGTCTCAATAAAACCACAAAAAACGCTGACCTTAAAAAAAAAAAACCTTTCCTCCTTTCACTTTCCCACCGGAATCCTACCCCTGCAATGGCCTAAACCATCGCTGCCTCCTCGTTTTCATCGTTCTTCATCTCAGTCTTCAATGGCGTCGATTTCTGGCCTATGCTCTTCTTCTTGTTCCACATTTAAATCCGACAAATTCACTCCCAAGACGGCATTGTGCTTGTCGCTTGCGAGAGAATCCGTCACATTCCCGAACCGATCGAAGTTCTTCGGGAAATGTTGCGATCGAGTTTCGAACGTCTCGGTGCAGTCCGTGGCTCGGGACGTTCCGGCGATCCTCTCTAAAGCGAGCGGCGAGTTGCCCAAGGAGAAGGGGCTGGCGAAGGATCCGAGGGAGCTGTGGCGGAGATACGTTGACTTGCTGTATCAGCACAAGGGGTTAGGTTTGTATTTGGACGTGAGTCGGATCGGGTTCACCGACGAGTTCGTGGAGGAGATGGAGCCCAAGTTTCAAGCGGCGTTCAAATCCATGGAGGAGCTTGAAAAGGGCACGATCGCGAATCCCGACGAGGGGCGAATGGTCGGGCATTACTGGCTCAGGAGCTCTAAGCTCGCGCCGAACCCGTTCCTGAGATTGCAGATTGATAACGCACTTGAAGCCGTGTGCAAGTTCGCGGACGACGTCGTCAGTGGTAAGGTCAGTATTTACGCAAGTTATCGATTGCTTTTTATACAGCCTCATCGGTTTTATGTCTTTTTGAAATCCTTTTAACTCAATTTTTCTTTTTTGAGAATTCAGTGGTATGTAATTGTGTGTTATCAAACGACCTCAATGGTGAAACCATTATACATCAATTTCAATGCTTAATTGTACTATTAAACAGGGCCTATACTGTCTCATGGGATGCCAAAGTTTTCATGGGGTGATTTGTGTAGAATTCTCAAGATGCGAGTTCATTATTTCATTTGATGTGTTTTATATGATCATCCCACTTTCACCTTGGAATTGAAATCATTTCAAGTGTGATGGAAAGTCCACTTTCTTCTTCAAAAGCTTTACAATACACAGTAGTGCACTTCATATCAATGGGTTGCTCGCGCATTTATGTATTCAATTTATCATGATTGAATTTTAGGTGCAAAATGAAATGAAAAATCACTATTTTTTCACCAAAAATGAATTTAGTTGTTTTAGTGGAAGTTCCTTTTTCTTTTGATATCCTTAAATAGATGGAAGGAGGGATTTCTAGAAACATTCATCCTTTTGAAGTTTTTGTTAGCTATAGATTGAAAGATGAAAAACTCAAATTTTGATATCTATTATACAAGGGAAAAGAGTTGATATTGACATTTGTTTTATGTAGCACTCTCTATCTCTCTGTTCTCTCAGTGACTAGCTGATGTAGGACAATCACAAACAATTCTCTAGGAATCTGCACCTATAGGAACCTAGAAATTCACACCTAGGGTTGAACTGAAATCTACACAAATTCTAGAAAATATTTGTTTATTCAATCATTCAATGATTTGGGATACTAGTTAAGGGCCTCGAAATAGGCTACTAAAGTACAAAAGATAAGAATAAAAAGAAGATAGCAATCCTGTCTAAATCAAAATGAATCGTAGGAATAGCTATCTTTTAAGATAGTTTCAAGCAACTAGATAATGCCGACTAATTAAATAATGCAAAAAATAAAATCTAATAACAAAATATAAACTAAAACTAAATAATAAAAATGCCTAAACATCATTGATCCAAAGGGACACTAGATGTGCCACTTTCCTGCACCTGCGCTGATAAACTCGTGTAATCGGGTTGTTGGCTCTAATGTCGGCACCAACTCGTCGGGGGTGAGCAGAATTCGACTCAGTCGAGTGGGATGTGGTGCCGCTTTGATAGGACTCAAGTAGATTTGGGGAGAGGTTGTTGAGCCCAAAATCAAGATCATTAGATAATGTATGTGAATCAAGTCAAAATAAAATCCAGACGGGCAAGTGCCAAAACAAGTTCCAGATTAAAACTTTTTGATATCGAACAATCAAAAATATAAACCTGGTATAACTCCCAAAG
>JAUMHN010307690.1:0-42628 GCA_032360265.1 Heliamphora ciliata
ATATAAATATGAAACCACGAATGCAAAAATATCTCAAATGTTTCTCATTAATATGCCAAGGATCAAGAATAAAAAACCTAAAAAGCAAGGCTTTTCAGTAAATATTCCTAACAGTGTCACCTTGTGGAATTTGAATATATAGACTTTAAATAATTTATGTGAGTGATTGGTGTATGAAATTGACAATTTAATGATTAGAAACCATGTCGATAGGTTGGATCCATGTAACATAAATTCTAAATTGTACTTTATATACTTGTACTCTATGCTTTAGTGAGTTGTACGACCTTATGGTTTAAAGATTTATACTTTATGCTATGTTGGTTTGTACATCATGCCATGTTTAGATTCATACCATACTATTATTAAGTTGTACTTCAAGATACGAGTTGTTGTGCCACAAGCATCATTGCATTGCACTTGGGGTATCTTGTGGGTTGGGTTTTGTGTGCAAATTATTGGCCAGAGGATTTAAAATAAGGATGGCGGATGTTAGCCCAAGGGCTTTTTAGTTTTATTTTGATGATTTTTATAATTTAATTTCTAAGAACAAATGGATTTTAAATGGATAATACTTTATACTTTCAAAATGAAAGTTTTAACACATTTTGAACAATTAAGTTGGCACTTTAACTAAAAAGAAATGACTGAACTCTCAAAAGAATTAAAACACTTACAAATTCTTAATTAAGAATATTCTGTGTTGAACTCTATTGAAAAATAAGTCAAACACTTTTAAGGTAAAGTATACTCGATGCATATTAAGTGTGTTAACACCTATTGAACAAATCGTTTGTCACCCTAACAGTTTCAAGAAGTTGATCTTCAGGTATCAAACGTTAGTGTCGACACAAACTAGTTTTGTTTCAATACAAAAGAGCCGTAGCTCTCAAGACTCAAAATGAGTCAACACAAATAAGTTTTGTGTCGACACAAAAGTGTTTCTCACTTTTGGTATCCAAAACTTTGGGTCGACACAAATGGAAATCATGTCGACAGAAAAGATCTGAGGCCACCTGCAGATTTTGAGGTGTCGACACCAATTGAAGATGAGTCGACACAAAAATCCCGAGCCTGCTTGAAGAATTTGTGGTGTCGACACCAATGACCTCAAGTGTCGACACAAATATACCAAGACTTCCTGTAGAATTTAGTGTCGACACCAAAGAAGACATGAGTCGACACAAAGTGCCTCCTCCCGGATACTGAAGTTTTAAACGGGCCAACACCAGATCCAAAGGTGTCGACACCATGATGTTGGTGAGGTAGCGTGCAGAAATTGTGTCTACTCCTCAGAAGAAATGTGTTGACCCAACCACTTGAAGATTCCTGCCCCATACATTTTGTGTCGGCACCAAAGGCATTTGTGTCGACAACTACGACGAAAATTCAAACTCGCAGCAGATCTCAATTGTTGAATTTTTAGCATTTATTTCTCCCACCTACCTCCAACGGTTATGAATGCACAAGAGCTTATATAAGGAGTAACTTCTCAGCATTTACTCCAACTGGAGGCCTACATTTACTGTTCTATTGCTTGAATCAAACTCAGAATTCTCAAGCCCTCATTTATTGCTGAATATCCAGCTCTTATTCCTCATCTCTCTTTATTTTCTCATTTATTGTAAATCATTTCTGTAAAGAGAGTGAGTATTTTATATTAATACTCTTCATTTATTGTATCTAAGGGTCAGTCATCTTTATCCTTTTAGTGAGTGAGTAAATTTCATCAAAGAAACGTTCAAGAGTGATTAGAAGGAAACAGGGGTTTGTTTTTGTAGGATCTTCTTGAAGCTATGTTAGGCTTTTAAATGTGCCTGTAAACATTCAGTTCACTCAAGGAAAGTCCTGAAGTTGTAAAGGTTTGAAATGCACCCGTGAAGCATTTTAGATAGTGGAAATACTCAAGGGCGAACTTGAGGAGTGGACGTAGGCTTGGAAGAAGCTAAACCACTATAAATCTTTGGTGTCAGGTTTAATCTTTCTATCCCTAACCTCTTTAATATTTGCATTGCTTTAATTGCCATATTTGATTGCATTATTGAAAAGGTTTATAAAAATTACAATTTATTTTTGAAGACCCAATTCACTCCCCCTCTTGGGTTGCCTTGAACTTACAATTGGTATTAGAGCTTAGGCTCTTATTTTTTGACTTAATAGTCGAAAAGTTTATATAGCAACCACTAGCATTGGACCTATCCAATCCGAAGGTCAGTCAACCAATAAACCCCCTTTATTTAATGGAACAAACTACAATTATTGGACGACTAGAATGAGAATCTATATTTAAGCCGTAGACAATGACCTTTGGCGGGTTATTATAAATGAACCCAAAAGACCACCAAAACTATTGAAGGGGGTGCCGTCCCTAAACCAGAGGCAGAATGGATTGAAACTGATATTAAGGAGATACAAAAAAATGTTAAAGCTATGAATCTCCTATACTGCTCACTTGACCCAAATGATTTTTATAGGATCTCTACATATAATACCGCAAAAAAAATATGGGATAGACTCGAAGTTACCCATGAGAGTATCAATCAAGTAAAAGAGTCAAAAATCAGTCTGCTTGTATATAACTATGAATTATTCAAAATGAAGCATGATGAAACAATTTTTGATATGTTTACTCGCTTCACTGATATTATTAATGGACTAAAATCTCTTAGCAAGATTTACACTAATGTAGAAATGGTAAGGAAAATTCTGAGGTGTATGCCAAAGAGTTGGGAAGCTAAGGTCACGGCCTTTCAAGAAGCCAAAGACCTGAACAAGCTCTGCCTAGAACTTCTTGGTTCTCTCATGATTCGTGAGATAAACATCAAGATGGACGAAGAGGAGGACAACAAAAAGAAGAAAAGCATCGCCTTCAAGTCCTCAACTCATGAAGAAGAATCTAAGAAAGACTCCTCAACTGATGAAAATGAAGATATGACTCTCATCACAAAGAAATTCAAAAAATTTCATAAAAATAAGAAATAAGGAGGAAGAAAGTTCTTCAAGAAGGAAGGACACCGAGGCGAACCTATCAAATTTAATGGTGACTCTAGCAAGTTCAAGAACGAATTCAAAAAGGAAGAAATCATCTGCTATGAGTGTTAAAAGCATGGACATGTAAAAGATGAATGTCCTCAGCTTAAAAAGTAATTCAAAAAGGGCTTCAAGAAAGCCATGGTTACTGCATGGGGTGAGAGTGATGACAGCAGCTCTGGGGATGAAAAGGAAGAAAATGAAGTAGCAAACCTATGCCTCATAGCTAGAGAAGATGATGAGATAACTCCTAACCCTTTCTCCTTCGAAGAACTGCAATGTGCATTTGAAGATTTGCATGACGAGTTGAGAAAAATGGGTGGAAAGAATTCTATTTTAAAAAAATTAGTTCTTTCCTCCTCAACTGAAACTGAGACTTTAATAGGTGAAAAATCTTTTTTGACAAAATAAGTTTCTGATTTGAAGGATAAAAACAAGGCTTTGAGTGAAAAACTTGAAGATCTTACGAAAATAGTTTACAAATTCACTCAAGGAAAGAACAACTTGGATAAATTTCATGGCATGCAAAAATATGTTTTTGACAAAGTTGGAATCGGGTATAAACCCAAGAAGAAACAAAAATTCAAAAGTAACATTTTTGTTAAGGCTACATCTAATCATACAAATGGCACTTGCTTTCATTGCTATGAGTATGAACACATTGTCACATACTGCCCACATAGAGATTTGTCAAATAATTCTGTCAAGAAGGCTTGGGTTCCTAAAGAAACACACCCTCAAGGAACTAACATCAAAGAGCCCAAGAAAATTTAAGTAGTAAAAATCAAAACTTAATTCTCCTTATAGGTATGTCTCAAATCCTCAATCAAGGAGGGGATGCGGTATCTTGATAGCGCTTGCTCAAGATACATGACAGGCAACCAATCGATGTTTGCATCTTTTAAACCAAAAGATGGCGGATTTTTGACTTTTGGAGACAATAGCAAAGAGAAAATCATAAGAATTGGCTGCATTGGTAAAATTCCTTCCCTTTTTATTAAAAATATTTTGCTCGTTGATGGTTTAAAACATAACCTTCTTAGCATAAGCCAACTTTGTGACAAAGGCTACAAAGTTGTGTTTGATCATGCTAAGTGTTTTATTGAACATTCAACTAATAACAAAGTTATTCTTAAAGGTCAAAGACACGAAAATGTTTATACATTCACTCTTAATGATTTTTTTAAGAATGACACCAAGTGCTTAGTCGCCTTGAGTGATAATATTTAGCTATAGCATAGAAGGTTTTGATATGCGCACATAAACTTGATTTCCAAACTTTTGAAAAAAGAATTATTAATTAGGTTACCCAAAATCAAATTTGAAAAAGAACAAGTGTGTGATGCATATCAACAATGCAAACAAGTTAGAAGTTCTTTTCATTCTAAAAATAAGATTTCAAATTCTAGACCATTACAACTATAGCACATGGACTTATTTGGCCCAACAAGGACTTTAAGTCTTGGAGGCAAGAGATATGCCTTTGTTATTGTTGATGACTTCTCTAAATACACTTGGGTGCTATTCTTAACTCATAAGGATGAAGTCTTTGCCTCTTTTGCAAAATTGTCTCGGAGAGTTCAAAATGAAAAAAGTTTTCAAATCACAAGTATCCAAAGTGATCATGGTAGAGAACACCTCAACAAAATGGAGTTGTTGAGAGAAAAAATAGGACATTAGAAGAAATGGCTAGAACCATGTTCTGTGAAAATAATCTACCATGATACTTCTGGGCCGAGGCTGTAAATACCGTTTGCTTTATCATAAACAGAGCTATGATAAGAGCTTCTCTCAAGAAAATCCCATATGAGCTATGAAATGAAAGAAAACCTAACATCAGTTATTTTCGTGCTTTTGGATGCAAATATTTTGTTTTAAACAACAACAAAGAATTTTTGGACAAGTTCGACGCAAAATCTGATGAAGGTATTTTTTTAGAATATTCTATATCTAATAAAGCGTATAGAGTGTTCAACAAAAGGACTCTAGTCATTGAAGAATCTATACATGTTGTTTTTGATGAAGCTAACCTTAGTTTTTTAAAGGATTTTTGTGAAGATAACTTGTTAGACATAGAAAAAGGTGTTGAAGATATCTTCATCAAAGAAAAAAAAGAGTCAAATCAAGAGGAAGCATCAAATCCTCAACAAAATTCAATCCAACAGATTGTCGAATCTGCAAATTCAAAAAATTCAGACCTACCTAAAGAGTAGAGGTATGCTCATGGTCACCCGAAAAATCTTATCATTGGTGATCCAACGCAAGGTGTCAAAACTCGTTCCTCTCTGCATAATGTTTATGGTAATTTAGCATTCTTTTTTCAGACTGAACCAAAACATTTTGAGGAAGCCAAAAATGATGAGTTTTGGATCTTGGCTATACAAGAAGAGCTAAATCAATTTGAAAGAAATAAGATTTGAACTTTAGTCCTAAGACCTAAGGAACACTCCATCATCGATACAAAATGGATTTTTAGAAATAAAATGAATGAGAATGGAGTAGTTCTTAAGAATAAAGCTCGATTGGTAGCCCAAGATTACAATAAAAAAGAATACATCAATTTTGATGAGATTTTTGCTCCTCTGGCTAGGCTTGAAGCCATTAGGATGTTGCTTGCATTTGCATACTTTAAAAATTTCAAACTCTATCAAATGAATATCAAGAGTGCCTTTTTAAATGGTTTTATCTCGGATGAAGTTTTTGTGAAACAACCTCATAGTTTTAAAAATTCAGATTTTCTAAATCATGTTTATAAACTTACCAAAGCTCTCTATGGTTTAAAGCAAGCACCTATAGCATGATGTGAAAGGCTAAGCAAATTCTTGATTGAAAATGAGTTTTCAAGAGGAAAATTAGATACCACTCTTTTCATCAAGTCTCAAGGAAATGACATCCTAGTTGTATAAATTTATGTTGATGATAATTTTTGGTGCAACTATCGAATCTCTTTGCAAAGATTTTGCTAAGTATATGCAGAGAGAATTTGAGATGAGTATGATGGGTGTGATCAACTATTTTTTTAGACTTCAAATTAAACAAACTCAAGAAAGAATCTACATCAATCAAGCTAAATACACAAAGGATATATTAAAGAGGTTCGACATGCTAAAGGCAAAATCTGTGGGAACTCCAATGTGTCCTACAACGAAGCTTGATAAAGATGAAGATGGCTTAGCAGTGAATGAAAAGCATTATAGAGGTATGATCGGATCTCTCTTATATTTGACTGCTAGTCGTTCGAATATTATGTTTAGTGCACGGATGTGTGCTAGATATCAATCAAATTCTAAAGAATCACATGTGATGGCCGTTAAGTGCATCTTTAGATACCTTTTAGGTACACAAAACTTAGGATTATTTTATCCTAGAGGAATAACCTTTGAGTTATTTGGCTATTCAGATGCTGATTTTATCGGATGCAAAGTAGATAAGAAAGCATAAGTGGTACTTGTCAATTCATAGGGCACTCACTAATCTCTTGATTTAGCAATAAGCAAAACTGAGTGGCCTTGTCTACAGTCGAGACCGAGTACATTGCAGCTGGAAGCTATTGTGCATAAGTTATTTGGATGAAACAACAATTGGAAAACTATGGTTTTCACTTAGATCATATTCCAATAAAATGTGATAACACTAGTGCAATTAATATATCCAAGAACCCTATACAACACTCAAGAACCAAGCACATAGAGATTAGACATCATTTTATAAGAGATCATGTGCAAAAAGGAAACATCGAACTTGAATTTGTAGGCACAGATTACCAATTAGCGGACATTTTCATAAAATCCTTAAATGAAGAAAGAATATGCTATATAAGAAGAGAACTTGGTATGTTATGTACTCCTAATTCATGATTTATATACCATACCAACAATGTCTTTTCATTGCATTTCAAAGCCTTTGATGTTCTTTCTTAAATGTGAAAATGTGTCGACACCATTTGGAAAAGTGTTGACACAAATGTGCGTAGTGTTGAATCAAAGCTGTTTAGAAGTGGCACTGTGAGAAAAGTGTCGACCCCTTTCTATTCAGTGTCGACACCATAGTGGTTCCCTGACTCTCGATAAATTTGTGTCGACACCAAGCTTAATCGTGTCGACCCAAATAGCCGAATGTGTCGACACCTTCTGAAAATGTGTCGACACCTTTTCTTGTTTTCGATATCCACACTTTCGAAGAAAAGTGTCGATACCAAAGCGAAGCAGAGAAGGAACCTCCTGAAGCCCTACAACGTCGAAACGAAAGAAGACGACCTCCAAGACGGTGATGGAAATGGCAACAGTACCGAAAAATGTAGCCACGTCTGAGGTAATATCCTTTAAAACCCCAAAAATCCGTCAACTTTATTTCTCATCTTTTGCAAATCAAAAAATTGTTCCCGGTCGTTCTGTAGACTTTTCCTTCTTTGACTCCATAGATATGAGATTTAAAGATCTCTTTTCTAGCCTCGGGTGGGAGAGGCTTTTGCAAATCCGAGAACCACACTATCCCACACTTGTGAAATCATTTTATACTCAGTTTCACATATCTTTGATTTCGACCACCACCCTCACCACATGGGTGAGTGGTATAGACATTATTCTGACTCCCTCTTCTCTGAATGAGATCCTTGGCATCCCTGAAGGGGGTATTTGTGTTTATCGTTACCAGAAACCCATTGAGGTTGAAGATTTTTTCTTTTCTGAATCTGTGAAAAATATCTTTGAGAATGATGACATTGACCCTACCAAGCCCTTAGAGGCTAACTCTTTTAAGCCAGAAATGCGCATTTTGCATCACACGGTAAACCATATTTTTCTACCCCAAATGGGAAAATTTAGTGATGTTACATACATACACTTTTTTATTATGTGGTGTATTCTTGAACAACAAAGCCTTGATCTAGGTTTTCTGTTCATTTCCCACATGCTTCATTTCCACAGTAAATCTAACTCTTTTCTCCCACATGGAATGTATCTCACTCACGTTTTTTGCCATTTTGGCATTGACTTGTCTGAGGAAAAGGCTGTTGCCTTCTCAAAACATGACTTGTATGGAAATTCATCACTAAAACATATGCAAATTGCAAATGTTAATGGTGTTTGGACCACCTCTCGTCGTGGGACCCCCTCATATGCCAGGATTTCTCCTCCTCCTCCTCCTCCTCGAGATATTTCATCCATTCCTATCGATCTTGATTCTTCTCCCTCTCTACCTGATGTTCATGGACCCTTTGACACTCATGGTCCATCTTTTGCTCCTCCTCCTCCCTCTTTTGCATCTGCTCGACCTGCATCATCCTTTGCTCCTGTTCATGATGACCTGTCTGAGGTTGTGTCCTTGATCAACTCCTTATCCTCCAAAGTGACTTTATTTCAAGAAAAAGTTGATCAAGATTTCTTTGATTTAAATCAAACTGTCTCTTCCCTCTCCAAAAAAGTTAAGCATCTTGACAAGACAAACCATAGCCTCCGGAGAGATCTGGAAAAAGCCACTGATGCCGGGAGAGCCCTAAACAAAACTATGGATGACAATATTGTCTCCATTGTTAATTGCAATAAGGCAATCCTGCATCAACTGAGAAAATAATATAACCAAGGCATTGTGAATGCTATCCATGCCAACTCTCAGAAAATGGAAGAACACCTCTAGTGGATCAAAAAAGCCTGGGCAAAATAGTTCAAGCTCAAAGAAACAAAGGAAGAAAAGGCAGCGCGTCTCAATCGGGAAGCAGACCTTGCATTAGCTGCTCGGTATGAAGCAATGGCTGCTGCTGAGGCTAAAGATGAGCGAGCACGTGTATCCAAGGAACGGGCCTCCACAAGAAAACAAAAAGCCAAGGAGAAGAAAGAATTCAAGAAATTCATGAAAGACTAGTAGCCTTTTTTTTTTTTGAAAATTACAAAATGAGAGAGAAAGTAGAGGTGAAAGAGTGAAGGGGAGAAAGAGAGAAGAGAAAAGAGAAGAGAAGTTGAAAAAAAACATTTCTTTAAGTTTTTTATTGAAGGTGAAGATGTAACAATTAACATACATTTCTTTTTGGTTGATTGCATGGGTTGCTTAATTAGTTTGAATAGTTGTTTAGAAAACTTTTACATTAGATGTCCTGAATGGATGTGTGGAAATATTTTTTATGATTGAATGAATGCCTATGTATGTACTTGTCTATATCCTGTTCTTTTGCCTATGAATGATTGTTGCATATTTCTGGCTATAGATATTTGGACATGTGTTTTGGTTTACAAATCACTTTGCACACAGTTGATTTATTGCATAAGTTTTAACAAACTCAGAATGTTTCTTGACCATTTGTTGCAAAACATATAAAAAAATGTATGCTTTCACTCTGTTGAATGCCTAGCCATTATATTTGCATATGTTGTTTTAAGACATATTGATAAGAAGAGAACTTTTGTTGAAAAATATTTTTAAATATTTTCTAGAAAATGCTAATATGGTTATAATCATCAAAAAATGGGAGATTGTTAGCCCATGGGCTTTTTATTTTTATTTTGACAATTTTTATAATTCATTTTGTAACAATAAATGCCTTTTAAATGGATAATACTTTATATTTCAAAAATAAAAGTGTTAACACATTTTGAATAAATAAGTTGACATCTTAAGCCAAAAGAAATGACTTAACTCTCAAAAGGATTAAAATACTTACATATTCTTAATTAAGAATATCATGTGTTGAACTCTATTGAAAAATAAGTCAAACACTTTTAAGGCAAAGTATACTTGAAGCATATCAAGTGTGTCAACACCTATTGAATAAATGGCTTGACACCCTAACAGTTTCATGAAGTTGATCTTTAGGTCTCAAACGTTAGTGTCGACACAAACTAGTTTTGTGTCAACACAAAAGAGCCGTAGCCCTCAGGACTAAAAATGAGTCGACACAAATAAGTTTTGTGTTGACACAAAAGTGTTTCTCACTTTTGGAATCCGAAATTTTGGGTCGACACAAATGAAAATTGCGTCAACACAAAAGAACCGAGGCCATCTGCAGATTTTGAGGTGTCGACACCAATTGAAGATGAGTTGACACAAAAGTCCCAAACCTGCTAGAAGAATTTATGGTGTCGACACCAGTGACCTCAAGTGTTGGCATAAATATACCGAGGCTTCCTGCAGAATTTAGTGTCAACACCAAAGAAGACATGAGTCGACATAAAGTGCCTCCTCCTGGATGCTGAAGTTTCAAACAAGTCGACACCAAATCCAAAGGTGTCGACACCATGATGTTGGTGAGGTAGCGTACAGAAATTGTGTCGACCCCTCAGAAGAAATGTGTCGACCCAACCACTTGAAGATTCCTGCCCCAAATATTTTGTGTCGACACCAAAGGCATTTGTGTCGACACCTGCGACGGGAATTCAAACTCGCAACAGATCTCAATGGTTGGATTTTTAGCATTTATTGCTCCCATCTACCTCTAACGGTCATGAATGCACAGCAGCTTATATAAGGAGTAACTTCTCAGCATTTACTCCAACTGGAGACTTATATTTACTGTTCTATTGCTTGAATCAAACTCAGAATTCTCAAGCCCTCATTTATTGCTGAATATCCAGCTCTTGTTCCTCATCTCTCTTTACTTTCTCATTTATTATAAATTATTTCTATAAAAAGAGTGAGTGTTTTACATTAATACTATTCATTTATTGTATCCAATGGTGAGTCACCCATTATCCTTTAAGTGAGTAAGTAAATCTTATCAAAAAAGCGTTCAAGAGAGATTAGAAAAAAATAGAAAAATGTTTTCATAAGATCTTTTTGAAGCTCTGTTAAGCTTTTGAATGTGCTCGTAATCATTCGGTTTACTCAAGTGAAGTCTTGAAGTTGTAAAGGCTTGGAATGCGCCCGTGAAGCATTCTAGATAGTGGAAATACTCAAGGGAGAACTTAAAGAGTGGACGTAGGCTTGGAAGAAGTCGAACCACTATAAATCTTTGGTGTCCGGTTCAATCTCTCTATCCTTAACTTTTTTAATATTTGCATTGCTTTATTTGCCATATTTGATTGCATTCTTGAAAAGGTTTATAAAAATTGTAATTTATTTTTAAAGACCCAATTCACCCCTTCTTGGGTTGCCTAGAACTTACAGAGGATTTAGAATAATATGATGATTAGAGAGTCCTTGTTGATGGGGATGTTGACAATGGGCCATATACGTCTTGAGCCGTGTTACGTGCTGAGCCGTATCACATCTTGAGCCGAACAGTCGCTATATGCCGCTGTGATTGGGAACGCTAATGAACGGAAACCTAACGTACGGGAACGTAGTGGTACCATTCGGGTTATTATATTGATATGTAGACTTTGGACCATTATGTTATGAGCCGTGTAACGTCCTGAGCCGTATCACGTCTTGAGCCGAACAGCCGCTATATGCCGTTGTGATCAAGAACGCTGAAGAACATGAACGTAATGGTGCCATTCTGATTATCGTGTTGGATATGATCGACTTTGGGTCATGTACGTCCTGAGCCGTGTTATATCCTGAGACGTATCACGTCTTGAACCAAACAACCGCTATACGCCACTGTGATCGGGAACACTGACGAACAGAAACTTAACGTACGAAAATGTAATGGTGCCATTCTGATTATCGTGTTGGATATGATCTAATTTCGGTCATATGCATCCTGAGCTGTGTTATCTCTTAAGCCGTGTCACGTCTTGAGCCGAACGTCCGCTATACATCGTATTGATTGGGAATGTTAGTGTACGAAAGCCTAACGTACAAGAACGTAATGGTGTTACTCAAAATTTGGTTGGTTGATTTATAATCGGGTTGGGCAACTGCATTGCATTCATCTTCGTCACGTACTCGCATAATTGTTCTTACATATGTTTACCATGTTGAAAACGTTAAACTGTCTGTCTATTTGGCCTTAAAACTGTATTGGGTATTATATGATATGTATTGTAGGATATTTTGTTTCTCATCATTTTAATCTAAAAAGAAAGTAAAAAGTCCCTTTTTGGCACACTTCCCAATGTGGTCGGCCAGTAAGGGGTATTTTTGGTATTTTTGATGTTATTTTATCTTTTGCTACTTAATTGTACTTAAATTCTTGATTTAGGGTATCAATATGTCAAAATTTGGGTTTCTAAGGCTTTTTACTGTATTATGGGCAAAACGATCATTTTACCCTATTTGTGAGGATTTTTTATTTTTAATTTATTATTTCATGATATTTACTTTATTTAGAATGTTAAGAGATTCTCCGGGTGCTAGGGTTTTATTGCCTATGTTTTGGACCTTTTTAGGGTTTCTAAGCCGAACTTAGGGTTTTCGGTTCAAGTTAGGGTTTTAAATCTCCCCCGTATTCTATTGTCTCGTAGATTATCCGTTACTATTACTAGGGTCCGAGCAGGGTCGTTACAAGAAAAGGCACAAGGGTCATGCAATACAGTTTCTGTCTCTAATCATGCTATTTACAGATTATACAGAATGAATAGAGAGGATTCAAACACTGTTTTAAAGCTACTGTACACGCTAAAACTCACGGTCGTAGCAACCGAATATTGTGACCGTGACAAAATAAGCTACAAAACTGGCGGCCGTGACAAAATACATGGTAGCCGCAAGAAAAGAGGTCACAAAGGTCGCGACCGTGACAACATACATGGTAGCCGCAAGAAAAAAGGTCATATAGGTTGTGGCCGTTACACCCAAAGGTTACGACCTTGATATTTTTGAGGTCCAGAGAGGTTTTCAGCATATAAGATCCAAAGGGACTCAAATGAATGGGTTGTACAGAATAGAAACCACGACCCACTTTGTCAAGGCTGGATCTACCATATGTTATTCCAATAGTGACATAGGTCTCGAGACAGAATGCATCCAACATTAAATAACTCACAACCATGACAACCAAGGGTCACGGCCGTCAGGTTTTATAAATCACAAAAACATTTTTGGGTATCCAGTGTGCTAGTGAACATGAAACCATATTGGAAACATATTGTTCTACGCATTACCAATGGCTAGAAACATGCTCTTTTCAATAAAAGCTCATATGAATATGCTTAATATGAATAACTTGAATATTAAGAAAGAAACAATAAATGGAAACCTTAATCGTGACACCCCCAGGTGAGAGAAAATGAAGGTTAAGAAACATTATGATTCCCTAAGGTTACCCTGTGTAGAAAATTGTCTCGAGCGTCCTCTCGGATGAGGAAGACAAGAATCGCTTAGTGATTCGCGTTCGATAACCTCATCAATGCAAGGAAAGTCACGAATGAGGTTCAGGATTATACAGTATCGGGAATATGAGTATTGGGTGTATCAAAATATCGGGTGGGGAACGAATTCGGCAGAGTATTGGTATTCAGGTATTTCTCTCTCTGGTTTTTGTGAAAATGGGGGCCAAACTCACGACGTAACCTTTAGTTGTACGAACAGTGCCGGTGTGACCTTTATTGTACGAACAGTGATAGTCGTGACCTTCAAAAGTCGCAGCTAGGTTTAGGTTTTCAAAATGTTGGCAGCCGTGACCAACTAATGTCGCAGCTTACTCTAGGATCAGAAAAAGGTAGCGGCCGTGTGGGTAAGGACATGGCTTGTTATAGGGCTATGAAAAAGGTGGTGGCCGTGAGGATCATGGATGTCGTGACCTGAAGGTTTTTAGTGGTTTCTTTGGTTTTGAGCCGAATTCTTGACTTTACTTGCTTGGAAGTATCTTTGAGTATAATCCCCGTGTTTTCATCATTTTGGAGCATTTGAGACGAATGCCTAAGACTCGGTTTGGTAAAATTGGGGTGTCTATAGTTGTCCCTTTTTGACAGAGTTTGCAACAACTCGTGATGTAAGTAAATGTCAAAGAACTAGAGACAAGCCAATTAAACAAGCCGCTAATCTTAGGCACAAACAAAACATACAGAAAAGCATGGTCGAACCTGAATTTTTATCTAGCTTCCTACGTACCTCCATTGTATGGGATTATACCGATCGTAGTTCGTTGGGCAATGCATATGATCCAAACAGGCTAATCATGATGCATGGCAGATAAATCATGATGCAAACAATTACAATGCAGTCATTCAAAAATTTAGAGTCACAACACAGACCAAAGAATTAAAGATCAGTTTTAGGTCACGAAGAGGACCGAACAAATGGTGATCAGTTTTAGGTTATGAAAGGACCAAATGGCCAGTTTTAGGTCATGCAAGGACCGACGAATTAGTTTAAGGTTATGAGGAGGATTAAAGGTTGAAAGGGGCATTGTTAGGTCATGCAAGGATCGAAAGGGCATTTTTAGGTCATGCAAGGACAGGAGGGTCATTTTTAGGTAATGAGGAGGACCGAATAGTTAACTTAAGGTCATGAATGGACCAAATGGTCAGTTTTAGGTCATAAAAGGATCGAAGGGTTAGTTTTAGGTCATGCAAGGATCGACGAGTCAGTTTAAGGTTATGAGGAGGACCAGGGTGGTTGAATATCATTTTTAGGTCATGGAAAGACCAAAGGGTTAGTGTTAGGTCATGAGAGGACCGTAGAGTCAATTTTAAGGTCATGAGGAGGACTGGACGTCTTAGGGGTAGTTTTAGGTCATGCAAGAACAGGATAGGCAGTTTAAGGTCATGAGGAAGATCGAAGGGATGGATATCAATTTTAGGTCATAAAAGGACTGAAGGGTAAAAGAGGCATTTTTAAGTCATGCAAGGACTGATGATTCAGTTTAAGGTCATGAGGAAAACCGAAGGGATGGATATTAGTTTTAGGTCATAAAAGAACCAGGGTTTAATTTTAGATCATGAGGAGGACCGAATAAATGGATATCAGTTTTTGGTCATGAAAGAATCGAATGGTCAGTTTTAGGTCATAAGGAGGAACGAACGTCTTAGGGGCACTTTTAGGTCATGCAAGGACCAGATAGTCAATTTAAGGTCATGAGGAGGACTGAAGGGATGGATATAAATTTTAGGTTATGGAAGGACTAAAGGGTCAAAGGGGCATTTTTAGGTTATGCAAGGATCTAAGGGATGGATATCAGTTTTAGGTCACGAATGCATTGAGGGGTCAGTTTTAGGTCATGAGGATGACCGGATAGATGTACATCAATTTTAGGTCATGAAATAACTAAAGGGTTAGTTTTAGGTCATAAGGAGGACCAGATATCTTAGGGGCAGTTTTAGGTCATGCAAGGACCAGAGAGTCAGTTTAAGGTCATGAGAAGGACCAGACGTAAGGTTTGTTCCTCATAAAGCTTAGAAAGGGTCTATTAAAGGGGATTTTTGGTTAATCCAACCAATATAAGAGTTGTATAGCTTGGAGGTTGGTGCTCAACAAAACATCTCGGCCGTTAGTTTTAAAAGGTGCGGTATAGACACCCCAATTTGACCCCGTCGAATCTTAGGCTTATCCGGGTGAGTCCAATGATGAAAACTAAGTAGAATTATGTGTTTAAACGATCAATGAGAAGTAATCCAAATTTAGTATTTGAGGCAAACGATCAAAGTCCTCAAACCATTGAACCCACAGTAACTAAACCTTGCGCCCATGCCACTCTACCATGCGATCGTGACAAGAATTTCTTGGAAATCCTAGCAAAGGTCACGACGCACCCTTCGAACCTCAAGACCATTCACTCCATTGACGCGACCGCTATATGAACCTTGTGGAAACCCTAGCCCTTTGAATGGTCGCACACTCCAACCACATGGTTGCAACCCTCAAAGGTCACGACCACAAACTCCAAAGGGTATGACGTGTCCCAAAACGTGTTGACACCTGATTGGTCAACGTATTCTATATAAACGTACCTTCGATACAATTTTCAGAGGATGATTTTTTGAATACCGGTACTCTGTCGAATTACCGAGAGGAGAGTACGTTTCTAAGTACACTGACACTCTGCCAAACTCCTAACTCACATCCTAATCCATACACCTGCTCGATTTGACTTGGATACTAGAATTGAACTGCTTCTCAAGGATTGAATCGATGATTCTACATTCTATGACTTGAGAACTCATCTGTATTGTTGCGTTCCAATTATTTTGTTGGATCCTCGATACTTCTCTCTTCACATTCTTTACTCCTGTGAAGAGGTCGAGTTAGAATTTGGATATCAATTTGTGAATTGCATGTCTATTCTTCAATTTTGTTGTAATTAGGTTCACTGTCTCATTCACATGTTAGTTATCAATCTTGATTAATTGAATTACAAATGTGCTTGATCCTAATATTATGTTTAGAATTAAATTCTTTATGATTTCATAACATTTTGGTTGAAGTCATAATAGTATGCTTTCGTTTCTTTGTTTTATATTGCAAATGTATCATACATTCACACCTAATACACTGCTATTTAAAAATTAATCAAAATAGTGCCAATAAACCTGCGATCATGACATTCAATATCGTGGTCATTACATTTAGGCACTGATATCCTTGCGGTCACAACAATCAATGTTGTGCCCGCATACTTTTGGCTCATTGTGATTTGCGACCGCAACATTCGTATGTTACGGCCGCAACCTTGTTTATTTCTAGTAGGTTTAATTATGCTCTAGTAGCCTATTTTTGCCCTTTTTAGTATTCTGTTGATTACCAGTATGAAGTTTGTAGTGAATTTTAACATGATTAAGGCTTTAAAACTCTTTATATTTATTCGTTCTTCGTTTGAAATTATGGTTTATTTGTTATATGTCCTTAGCTTAGCTTCTCATATGATTAAAACTTGTTAGTTAATAGTGTCTTCTTATCACATGCGGTTTGTGCCATGTACCTTTTAGTTAGAATTTACATACTAAGGATTTAGGGGGTTCCTTTTACATTTGGTTGCCATTTGGTATGTTTATATACTAGATTATGTATTTTCACTATTTGATTTTGAATATTATCTCTTTGCCTCCATTTTTTGTATTTGCATTTATTTGAGAAATCTAATTAAGAACCAATGATGATTAGTAGAGGTTAACTTTACGGTTGGGAGAACGGGGAGCCTAACACCTTCCCCGATTCGTACCTTACCCCCCGAGCCCTTGTTTTCTCTAGTTAACGTTCTAAAGATTAGTAGCTCCTTTTTGTTTTTCTTAGTTTTTCTCAAAAATCAAGTGGCAACTCCATTTTTCATTAAAAAAAGGGTTTTCAAAATCTTTTGGTTTTCAAGGTGTTAAAAGTTTTTAAAATAACTCTTGAATTTCTTATTTTGTTTTGAATTAAACCCAAAATCCTGGTGCTATAATATTTTCTAGCGACTCCGCTGGGGACTGATTTACAAAATCAAATAAGAGAGATAGACTCGAAAACACCATTGGTTCTTAATCTGATTTTCTCATTTGCATTCTCACACTCATTTTACACTGTTCTCAGCCCCCTGCTTGGTTAACCTGATGCCCCGGTCAGTTTACTGTCTTAGAGCTATGTCGGGAAGATGGGCAAGCCTTTTTGCCGTGCGCTTGTATAGATGCGATAAAAGAGTTATTGCGTACCGTTTGATGATGTCCTGTACCACACTAAGCATAGGAGGTATATTCTTGACTCTATTTAGAAGGTGCCCAGAGTGTTGGCCAAACTGGCCATTTCTCCATATTGTAACTTAGAACCTCCCATTAGGTGCTAAATCGGTAGGGCGAAATGTTTTTTTTAATTGTATGTTTCGTTTGTGTCTATTTAGGATCCTTATTTGTTTGTTTGGCTTAGGATAGTTTTTCTCCCGGGGTCTGGCTCGGGTTTGCTCTCGGCCTTTGTTCGTTTTAGAATAGTTTTCCTCTCGAGTTCTTACCTATGTTTTGGTCTTAAGCTTGGTCTTTTTCTCTCTCTGGGACTTTGCTTGGGTTTTGATTGAGGTCCTTATTTTTAGCTTAGGATAGCTTTCTCACTCATAGGGTGCTCTACCCGGGATGTTGTCTTAGTTCCTTCGGGTTTGTTTAGGCTTGCTTCCTATCTTGAACTCCTGTTCGAGTTCTGACTTAGGGTTTCATTTGCTTTAGATCCATTTTCCTTTCAGGATGCTGTCCAGTCTCTCTCGTAGAACCTTCGGTTAAACCTCTATCTCGGGTGTTCCTTTGTTTAGTGTTAGTATGGTTTTTGAGTTTTTCTTTCAGGGTTTCCGGGTGCTATGCTTTCCAATTTTCTGTTAGTCTAGGTCCAGCCGGGGTATTCTTCTGTTTTGCGGTTCACAGTCAGTTGTTCTGCCATCTACTATCGGGGATCTGTCCGAGAAGTTTCTGATACTTGCTTTTCTCCTTTTGGGTTCTCAGGATTTTGTTCTGGTTTTAGGTCATTGAGTTAGAAGAATCGCATCTAGTGCGTGTTTGGGCCAAATCAGTAACAAGAAGACTTTATAGGGTATCCAAACAGATAGTTGAACTGTTTGAGATGGCAGAAAACCAAGTGAACATGGCGGCCCTGATGAGGGCAATTTTTGAGATACAGAGAGCGATCAAGCAATAAACCCAACCCCAAATTCAGTATCAGACACAGATCTGGGCGATTCAGGCTCACTTATCGGGTGTAAATGAGCAGCAAGAAGACTCGAATGAAAACAGAGACGATTTCTAGGGTGATAATCAAGGTCAGGATGGACCACAGGTTGTCGTACTACCTCAGGTTCCTCGTCAAGTCATGGTAGAAGAGGAAGACACAACCCAATCTAGGGAATTCGCGCTGTCAAAAAAGATTAATAGGATGAAAATGGTGCTAAGGAAGGCAAAGGGAGTAGAGGAATATATAGTGGATGTGGGAGGCTTGTGCTTATTCCCAGATGCCAAGTTATCAAAAAAGTTTAAGATGCCAAAATGGAGAAGTTTGATGGAATGGGGGATCCTCAGATTCATCTGGTAATGTACGTTGGTACCCTATCTCCTATGGGGATCGATGAACAGTTAAAGGCTCAGTTATTCCACCGATCTCTTTTAGTAGTAGCTCAGAAGTGGTTCCTTTCTCCCAATGTTGCTAAGACCAGAACATGGGAAGATATTGCCACAGCATTTGTCAGTCAGTATAGCTACAATGTCTAGTTAGACGTAACCACCCGAGAACCTAAAACCACCCAATGGAGGGCCAAGAGTTATTTGTGGATTTTCTGACCCGATGTTGAGAAAAGGGAGCTAAAAGAACGAATCGACTGACGAAAAAGGAGCAGATAATAATTGTGGTAAAGAACTTTCAATCCTCTCTGAAGCGCTATCTGATCACACAACCGCTCTCCACTTTTGAATAGCTTTTCAACGCTGGGGTTTAGATTGAAGATAAAATCAAGTCAGGAGACAGAGAAAATCGAGCCGAGTCAAAAATAGAGAAGACCTTACCCTACCAACAATCTGAATCAGAATCAGCTTGCCCTCTATACAAATCTTATTTCCCGGTCATATGAAGTGAACCTTTTGAACCCTCAATCTGAACAGCCAAACTCTTCATCTTCTACACCACCCAGAATTAACCAATCACCGCAGCAAAAAATACCGAGGAGAGTCTTCACTCCCCTCAATATACCTTTGTCTACAGCCTTGAATCGACTTGTCAAGAAGGGGTTGATAAAACTTCTTGTTCCAATGCCACTACCAAACCCCCTGCCACCAAGATACAACCCTTCTTAGTGTGCATTTCACTAGAGCCACGGGCATTTGACCGATAGTTGCCTAAGACTCCGCCATAAAATCCAGGACCTCATTAACAACAAGGTCATTATGCCTCCCTCTATTATTCAGAAGCCGAATGTCACAACTAATCTATTGCCAAATCATGTTAATCAGGTCAGTGTGAACTGTATTTATCTGGGGTAGCCAAATGACCCCAGCTGCTATATTTTTTCAATATATTGTCCGCGCTCGTATGTTCTAACTGTTGAGGATCAGCCGTCTTGTTCACTGATTATGATCGAAAATGGGTGGGACGTAGAGGAATGGAATCATGCAGCCTGGGATGAATATGAAATAGTAATTCAGGCAAATAACCAGGAGGAACACAATGATGATGATGACTGGCCGTTGGATTACTTGGTACGGCCATATGGATTCGGTCATGTTCTAAATGGTGTTGCTCTTCCTCTGCTTTTTTAAGAGGAAGTCTATGTTGACGAAATGTAGTCCTATTGGTTAGTTTGAACGGTGTTGAAGTTAGACGGGGATGAGTGGATTGAGTTTTGGGCTGCCTAGGAACAACAAGTGGGATACATTGGAGAAGACATCTGGGGGTTGGATGATGTCGACAATACTTGGGCAATTAAAGATGAGAAAGAATGGAAAGGAAGGCCAGAGTGCACCGATCTAGATGACTTATGGGAATTTGAGAATTCCCCGTACATCGCCGAGGTCAAACAGACTGAAAACACCGTGCTAGGTTTATAGGATCCCAAGGAATGTGTTGAGCACTTGACCAGGAGTGGACGCCACTTTATGCCGGCTCAGCTAGAGAAAGGTCAAGCAAGTGGGAAAGGGAAAGAGAAGGAGCAAAAAGATGAAGACAATGTTGTGCTGAGGCAGTTGAAAAAGACTCAAGCTAACATCAGTATTTGGGGTTTGTTGATGGCCTCGCATAAGAACCGACAAGATGTGTTGAAGGTGCTAAATAAAGCAAACATCTCGATAGATGTGACCCTAGAACAGCTAATTGGGTTTATTCTGCCAACTGCAGAGCCTGGGATAATTTCCTTTTCTTATAAGGATTTGCCGCTGGAAGGAAAAAATCACAACAAACCCCTGCATATCACCGTTAAGTGCTTAGAAAAATAGGTTTCGATCACCCTTATTGATAATGGGTCAGCACTAAACGTTTTCCCTCTTCGAACATCAGTTTGTTTAGGAATGAAGCCGAATCACTTCACACCCAGTAATCAAGGGGTCAGGGCCTATGATAATACTAGGCGAGACGTACTCGGGTTGGTGTTGTTTGCTGTGTCGGTTGGGCCGTTGAAGACTTCTGTAGAATTCCATGTGTTGGATGTTCCAGCGTCTTTCAATCTATTGCTAGGAAGACCGTGGCTTTATGATCTAAACATTCAAGGAGTACCTTCTACCCTCCACCAAAAATTAAAACTGATTAAAAATGGGGTAGTGTTAACTATTCATGGGGAGGACAGCATCCAACCCCCAAGGGAGGACGGCTCCACTCTTTTGAAAGTTTAACATGGAGAATGGGATGTTTTCCAGAGCAGTTTCTCATTTGATGAGGCTTAGATGGTGCAAATGCTCTTGAAAGAAGAAGAAAGATATATTAACCCCTATGCTGTCGCAATGATGAGGCGTATGTCTTATTTCTCAGGGATAGGGTTAGGATGCCAGCAACAAGGAATTTTGGAGTCTATCCAGGTGTTACCAACCTCGCAATGCTTTGGCTTGGGGTATAAACCAATAGAAGATGACTTGGAAGAACTAAGAAAACGAAAGAGAGAGAAGAAAGGCAGTAATGCAGGAATATGAAATGGTTACTACATTAGGGAAGGAGAGGACTTTCCTTACTATGGTTTTCTAAAACCATGGATTGATGAGGAGACCAACTAGAGGTTGCCAGGGTTGGAGATCTTCTTCAATCACAAACTATCTGATTCCGAGGAGAAGGAAGCTACCAAAGACGAAAAGGGAAAGAAGATTCAACGGAAAGAAGATTGGGCAGATAAGCTGGATGGCATCAGCATGGAAGCTTTGTTTAGTAACCAGATGCACATAACTGACCAGGGCTTCTTGATGATGGGTTATGGCACACAAGTTGATTATACCGGGCTTATCATGGATGTGGCATCAAAAGATGTTTAAAATTGGTCTTTGGAGTGTTGTAATTTGCTTGATGCATGTCTTGAGTCCGAGTCTAAGTTGTGTGAGTTTTTGTTTGGTTCTGACAAGCTGGATGTCGACTCTGAGGACACATCTATCCGTGCATCCTCCTCCCCCTTTGCTTTTGAATTTGTAATTCCGTCTCTTTTAACATCAATGAAATGAACGAGATTTCTGGTTACTCTGCTTTGTTTGATTTATTTCATATGCTTTTTGATGATTTTGAATTCGACGGGGATATTCCTGAAGAAACAAAAATTTTAATAAAAAGAGAAGAAGAAATGTGCACCCAACCTATAACTGAAGAAATTTTGTCAATTAATATGGGTAATGAAATTAATCCACAAATTGTGCAAATCGGTTCTTCATTATCTCTAATTGGATGTGAGAAATTAATAACTTTATTAAAAGAGTTTAAAGACGTCTTTGCGTAGTCTTACGAGGATATGCCCGGTATTGATCCCGAGATTGTCCAACGCCATATCCCTTTATATTCCGATGCTAAACCAGTTTAACAGAAATTGAGACGGATACGGCTAGAATGGGCGGCACTAAAAATCAAAGAAGAAGTTACCAAGCAAATCAACGCTGGTTTCCTCATGGTAACCGAATACCCGAAGTGGGTGGCTAACAATGTCCCGATTTTGAAGAAGGATAGACGTATCAGAGTTTGTGTGGATTTTTGAGATCTCAATAAGGCTACCCCGAAAAATGACTTCCCACTACTACATATTGATGTCATGGTGGACAGTATAGCCTGGCTCACCCTCTTGTCATTTATGGATGGCTTCTCTGGGTATAATCAGATCTTAATGGACTCCGAAGACAGAGAAAAGACAATATTTACTACACCTTGGGGCACCTACTATTATCATGTGATGCCATTCGATTTGTAGAATGCACAGCCAACATATCAGAGGGCTGCAACCACCTTACTGCATGATATGATACATAAATAAGTTGAGGTGTATGTAGATGATATGATGGTGAAGTCTAAAGATTAAGACGAACATATTGTAGCATTGCAGAAGTTCTTTGAAAGGATCAAAAAGTACAAGATGTGGCTCAACCCACAGAAGTGCACCTTTGGGGTCACAGCAGACAAAATGCTCAAATTTATGATTACTCAATGGGGCATCAAGGTCGATCCGTCGAAAATCAAAGCGATCACGAAAATGCCTCCTCTAAAGATCGAGCGAGAAGTCAAGGGCTTTTTAGGCAAGATACAGTTCATTAGCTAATTCATAGTCAAGCTGATAACCACCTGTGAGCCGTTGTTCCGCCTGTTAAAGAAATGGGTCAAATTCGAATGGGATCAGAAATGCCAAGATGCCTTTAAAGTTGTGCATCAGTATTTCCAAAATCCACCTGTTCTGGTTCCTCCCGAGCCCAATAGGCCACTAATTCTCTATTTGTTAGTGACTGACTCGGCTATGGGATGCATGCTGGCACGAGAAGGAGAAATCAGAATTGAGAAGGCAGTCTACTATTTGAGCAAGAAGATGACCATATCTGAGATACGATATACGCGCGCTGGAGAAGACGTGTTGGGCTTTGGTCTGGGCCTCCCAAAAACTAAGGCATTAGATGTTGTCTTTCACAGTGAAAGTAATTTCCTGGATGGATCCGTTAAAGTACTTATTCGAGAAGCCGGCACTAACAAGAAGGCTAACCTGGTGGTTGTTAATGCTGTCAGAGTTTGATCTCAGGTATGTCACCAGAAAGTCAGTAAAAGGCAGAGCGGTAGCAGAGTTTCTGGCAGATCAACCGATCAAAGGAGACGAAGACGCCGAGTTTTAATTTCTTGATGAGCAGCTCATGGGAGTCGAGGATAACAAATGGACTCTATATTTTGATTGAGCATCTAATCAGTACGGCTATGGAATAGGGGTTCTCCTTATCACCCCTAACAAGTCGCATGTTCCCCTATCTTTGAAACTCAACTTTAAAGTTACCAATAACCAAGTTGAGTATAAAGCGTGCTTAGTTGGGTTAGAGACAGCCCTAGAACTAGGGGCAAAAAAACTAGAAGTCATCAGAGATTCGGCGTTGGTAGTCTCACAAGCAAGAGGAGAATGGAAGGTCAAGGATATAACGCTGATCCTCTACGATCAAGAGCTTGAGAAGTTGATACCATACTTTGAAACAGTGGTCTTCACCCATGTTCTGAGACTGCAGAACAAGTTCGCCGACGCACTAGCTACTCTGGCATCAACGATTAGCATACCATCTCGGGTCAGGATGAGGCCACTCATAATTGAGCAGAAAAGAAAAACGACATATGAGATGATCGTAGCAATCAAAGAAAGCACAGACAAACTCCCTTAGTACTTCGATATTTAGAATTTCGTGGAGAAGAAAGAATACGCCAAGTTTGCCAGCAAAAAGGATAAAAGAGCAATAAGGAGATTACCTGCACAAATTATCATTTATGGGGAAAAGTTGTATAAACGGGGGAACTCCGGGATCAACAAGCTATGTGCCAGCGATGAAGAAGGCAGAGACTTGATGAAAGGAATACATACGGGAGTCTACGGGCCTCATATGGGTGGTAACATGTTAGCCAAGAAGATTTTATGACAAGGGGATTTTTGGAAGACAATGGAGACAGATTGTAAACAGTTTGTGTGGAGGTGCCATAAGTGTGAGATCCATGTGAACCTTATGCATGTTCCCCTATCCCAACTGTATAGCCGGGCGTCGCCATAGCCGTTTTCAGTTTGGGGCATTGATCTGATTGGAAGAATAACATCAAAGGCTTTAAATGGTCATGAATTAATTTTGGTGGCCATTGACTAATTTACCAAGTAGGTAGAAGCCACTTCTTATTCGATGGTGAAAACCTCTCACGTCGCCAAGTTCATCAAGCAGAATATCATTTGTCGATATGGGGTTCCTCACAAGGTTATCTCAGATAACGGTTCACACTTCCAAGGTGAGATCTTGGATCTTTTTGAAGAAAACCAAATAATGGCCCACAAATTGTCACCGTACCAGCCACAAACCAACGGGGAAGTCGAAGCAGCAAACAAGAACGTAAAGAAGATTCTACAAAGATGATCAACTCATAAAGATTTGCTAGAGTATATATCGTTTACACTTTGGGGGTGTAGGACGTCGATTAGAGCTTTAATAGGAACCACACCTTACTCCTTAGTGTACGGGATGGAAGCTGTGCTTCCCATTGAAGTGAAAATTTCTTTGCTAAGAGTAGTGGCAGAGGCCAATGGTCCAGAAGCAGAATGGCAAAGGAATCAGATGGAAGAGCTGCTTTTGTTTGATGAAAGAAGGCTGCAAGCTCTATTTCATATATAAGGATATCAAAGGAGGATAGCCTGCACACTCAACAAGAAGGTCAAGACTCGGGATCTAAGAGAAGGTGACTTGGCTCTAAAGGAAATTAGGGCTCCCGTATTTGACTCAAGGGGCAAGTTCAAGCCAAACTAGTCTGGGATGTTTCTAATCAAAACCATTATGACCGGTGGTGCTGTAATCGTCATGGATTTGGATGGTAACGCATTCTGCACTCCAATCAACTTGGACCAGCTCAAAAAGTACTACCCTAGGGAGAAAAATAAAATAAAAATAAAAGCTCATTAGGTTAAAAATTAAATAGGCAGCGCAAGTAAAAGTTAGAGCAGCCCGCAGGACCGAAATCCCAAAAGGGCAACCTTGGCAAAAGTTAGAGCACCACAAAAGGAGTGTATTAATACCCGAGAGTAAACCAAGCCCGAACTATGTCATGGCCTGATTCCACGTTGGCAGCTTCTTTCAAGAAGTTTTGCCAGTTTCATTATGTTAGCCGCATTTGAATCCAAGTAATGATCAATGCAAATTTGTCTTTAAATTTTGGTAATAAAGTCATTCACATTGCAAAATTTAAAAACTTAAGATAATTGAGAACCTTTTTCAAGATAAACGTAGGGTTTTCATTACTACTTCATCGATTACAAAGTTTTGGAAATAGGGCGGGCACACAAGTCCCAAACTCTAAAAACAAAAGAAAACCATGAAATCTTGAAAAGCAAAGAAGGTCCGTCAAATCTTCCTCCTCTTGGACTCCTGTTTGCCTTCCTCTTCATCTCTTTTCTATCTATCCTGGATCAACCACACCTTATACTCCTCGAAAAGCTCCAGGCACTGTAGCTCTTGCATCTCCATTAGTGAACGAGATGGCCAAGTCTCCTGATACTTCACCAGAAATGGGGCCTGAAGAGAAAATGAGTACATACGACCTTGAACACCACAAAATATGATCTGACTCCGACCAAACTACCTCATGATATAGTGTGGAAAGCAGAAGGTGGGTAGTCGCAAGCCGATCAACAAGAAGCTGGGAATGTTCATAATGGCCAAAGTCATAGTAGGGATCCGCCACTAAGAGCACTGGCAAGTGATGTCTCCTCCTATCAGAGAAGAAATGTACTGCTTCTAAGCTGTCTTAGTAATGCATACTGGATAGTAAGGACAATAGACGAGGGCCATAGCATTGTACCTATATGTGGCTGATTTTTATATAAGGTTCACCTTCTCTATCAGCTAGATCTGAAAAAGAGTTTTAGAGGTAAAAATCGAGAGAAATTAGTAAAATGAAAGATGCGTGAGAAAATAAAGCAAGGAATAAAGAAAAAGGAGAGAAGAGTGTAAAAACTAAGAGGGGGGAGTGAATATGAGTGCATGGTCAGTTCTGCAAAAATGACCGACAAAGATTACGAGGAGGATAGAGGACATGATGACAGGCACTCGGAGCCCCAACCTGAGCAAGATGAAGGGGTAGAAGGGGATCAATCAGGAAACCAAGCGAGCGGCCTCGGATAACATCAAAGAATATAAGAGTGTAGGGATTTTGGGTACTCATGGTCTACAAACCAGTATAAATGCACCCGTAATGGTTGAGTTGGGGTGAAACTGGCCCACTTGAGGGTGCAGCAAATGGCCCCCGATAAAGGCCCAGGAAAAAGATGAGCCCATCATTGAAGACTCGTGGAAGAAGCAAGTGGGAGGTAATTAATCTGTAATTATGTTCCTTTTATGAAGGAAGTGATACAGTTCTTTCGGGTGTTGACTGGTGATGCTATGTATGGTGTATACCCTGTTGAAGGAAGCTCTGTAGGTGGTTAAATTTGTGTGGAAGAAAACTATGTTTGAGGACTAGAGAGTGGATGAATTGATCACCAAAGACTCGTGAAAGAGGCAAGTGGGAGGTGATTAATCTGCTTCTTTTGATGAAAGAGAGATGAGACGCTGAGGGGTAGCAAACGGGCACTTTGATAGGTTGGAAAAACCAAAGACATGCTAATAAAGAATTGCTGAAAAGGAAGACCTTGAGTTTACCTGATGAAGTAAAGGGATGCCACCAAAAGTAGTAGTCACACCTCGATGAACAGCGTCCAGGCCAATCAATGTTTTAGCAAGTATCATTGGAACAAAGTCTTTTCTCAACCACATTTGACTCGCAATGTCAACTAGCAAGCAACTGACTCGTCCATTAGAAGAAACGAGGAGGTAACAAGTTGTTGGAGGCAATACTTCCAAGATCATTATTTTTACAAACAATTTTCAGTAAAAAATTAACTGGACCGGAAAAAGCCGAAACGGGCTCCAGATAAAACTTTTAACGATGAACGATCAAAATTAAAACCTGTGCAACCACAACTAATTTAGAAGAATACCTTTTTATTGATCGATTCTTCAACTACGATTTGATTTCGAGTTGAAGCTCCCATAAGACCTTTTACTATATTCCCTTATGTGATTCTTGAATGTAGTGTGAGTTACAATCTATCGAGAACTCGTAACGGCATAACTTGGATAGTTTTAGTCTTCAAGATAAGTTATTAATATGGTTCAGCCTACCTACATATTTATAGGGCTACAGCAGGGACCTGTGAAGTAATTATGAATCTGACTTCTAGTGGAACACAAATACATATCCAGCGGTTTTCGCAATTAAGAAAATCTCATAGCGGTATCTACAATTATGAAAATCTTGCAACAGTTTCTGCAATTTCTATAAAACACTAAATTACAGTTCACACCACTAAAGAACTATAATTGCACTCTGACCCATAATCTCAAGACCATCTCGCATTAAGCTCCTGTTATTAAATGCTTTACATTTCTCCCAACGTTAAGATTCCTGATACCCGCTAATTAAATTTAATTACTGACAATTTAATTTAATCGGCATCTTGAAATTCTTTAAATCCTTCCGCTTAACTTATTTGACTGTCGTATAATCAAATCCACCTGTAGGGTTTGGCCCAGTCAAAACTTATAAGCTTCCTTAAGGGGGTATCATCAATCCCGATCTTTCGAGACGTAGATTCTGTAAATAATTAATATCCACCATATAGATAATACAATCATCTAACTCACCGGGAATATAGCCGGTATAAGATCGCACCCTCTAATGAATCAAAATTACGAATATAAAATATACACAAATTAATAATTATTTCAGGATTAAGAGCATAAGTACTATTCATAATAATTTGATGTGTGAATTAATTTATATGGTCAGTATAAAATTAATTACCTTAATGTGTCCCGTTCAATACACACAAAGTGTACTAGCACAAAGAGTCGGAATAATAGACGACACTATTATCTGTTCTACGTAACAAAGACAGGCCTACTAAAACTCTGTGTCGTACCGATGGTATGTTCATTTTCATCTAAACTGTTAACATAAAACTTATATTCTACAAGAACCTAAAATCTGATCTTCTGTGTGCAAGCCGTACTCTACACACCAAATTAAATACTGTACAGAATAAAATACATTCATGCATAACATTAAAGAAATGATATACATACATTGCTCATTAAGATTCTCATAAAATAAAAAATTAATTTTATTAAAAAATAAAATTAAATATTAAAAACATAGTTTTCAGTATACCAACCCTAACAATCTCTCAGTTATCCATAAAACTATGCTATCATACATCTGACTCTCATGTTCTCTACATGACTATCAAAAGTCTTAGTCGGTAAATGTTAGAGGCCAAACTTCCAAGATCATTATTTTTGCAAAACGATTTTCGATAAAAAATTAACTGGACAGAAAAACGCCGAAACGGGCTCTAGATAAAACTTTTGTTGACAAACGATCAAAATTAAAACCTATACAATCACAGTTAATTTAGAATAATATATTTTTACTGATCGAATCTTTAACTACGATTTTGTTTCTGAGTTGAAACTCCCGTCAGATCTTCTACTATATTCCCTTATGCGATTTTCGGATATGGGGTGGGTTATAATCCTCTGAAAACTCGTACCGGTAGAACCTAGACAGCTTTAGTCTTGAAGAAAAGTTATAAAACTGGTTCAGCCTACCTGTATATTTATAGGGCTACAGTAGGGACCTATGGAGTAATTATGAGTAAGACTTCCAGTGAAACACAGACACCCATCAGCGATTTGCACAAATAAGCAAACCTCATAGTGGTATGTGTAATTATGAAAACCTTACAGTGGTTTCAGCAATTTTTATAAAATACTGAATTACAGTTCACACTACTAAAAAACTATAATTGCACTATGACCCATAATCTCAAGACCTTCTTGCATTGAGCTCCTGTTATTAAATGCTTTACATTTCTCCCAACGTTAAGATTTTCGATACCCGCCAATTAAATTTAATTACTAACAATTTAATTTAATCGACATCTTAAAATTTCTTAAACCCTTCTGCTTAACTTATTTGACCGTTGGATAATCAAATCCACTTGCAGTGTTTGGCCCGGTCATAACTTATAAGCTTCCTTAAGGGGGTATCGTCAATTTCAATCTTTCGGGACATGGATTCCGTTAATAATTAATATTCACCATATAAATAATACTGCTATCCAACTCACCGGGAATATAGACCTATATAAGATCGCACCTTCTAATAAATCAAAACAACTAATATTAAATATATACAAATTAATAATTATTTCAAGATTAAGAGTATAAGCACTATTCATAATAACCTTGGGGTGTAAATTAATTTATGTAGCCAGTTTAAAATTAATTATCCCAAATGTCCCGTTCAATATACACAAAGCGTACTAACATAGAGAGTCGAAACAATAGACGACACTATTATCTGTTTTTCGTACCCAAGACAAGTTTACTAAAACTCTGTACTACTATCGTACCGATGGTATGTCTATTTCCATTTAAATTGTGAACAAATAACTTATATTTTGCAAGAACCTAAAATCTGATCTTCTGTGTGTAAGTCGCACTCTACACACCAGATTAAATACTGTACAGAATATTAGACATCCATGCATAACATTAAGGAAATGATATATATACATTACTCATAAAGATTCTCATAAAATGAAAAAATTAATTTTATTAAAATAAAATTAAATACTAAAAATATGATTTTCAGTATACCAATCCTAACAGTAAGCTCTTTGTAAAAGGATCTGCAAGGTTGTCTACTGCTGCAATCTTGGTCACAGTAACATCACCTCTCTGTACAATTTCTCATATCAAGTGATATTTATGCTCAATGTGCTTTCCTTTCTTGTGGACCCTTGGCTCTTTCGAATTTGCAACCGCTCCACTATTTTCACAATAAAGTGTAATAGCCGACTGAACTGAAAGTACCACGTCGAGATCCAACAGGAAGTTCTGAGCCAAACAGCCTCTTTGGCTGCTTTAGAAGCTGCCACGTACTCAGCCTCCATGGTGGAATCAAGAATGCAAGACTGCTTGATACTCCTACTTATAGCTCTACCTCCTAAGATAAACACATATACTGAGGTAGACTTACAAAAATCCTTGTTAGACTGAAAATCTGAGTTTGTGTACCCCAAAGGTACTAGACTGTCTGCTTGGTAAACCAACATATAATCCTTAATCCTTTTTAGATATTGATTATATTCATTACCGCAGTCCAATGCTCCTGCCCTAGGTTAGACTAATATCTGCTAACCGTGCTAATGGCAAAGCAGAAGTCGGGTCTAGTGCAAAGCATAGCATACATGAGGCTTTCTACTACTGAAGCATAAAGAACCGCCTTCACCTTCTCTATCTCATCAGGTGTCTTAGGACACTGATCCTTGAATAGAGTGATTCTATGCCTGAAAAGAAGAAATCCTTTCTTGAAATCCTATATGCCAAAACAAGCAAGGATATCATCGATATACTTTACTTGTGATAAGCCCAACATCTTTTTGTTTTTGATCTCGCACAAGCTTGATCCCACAGATGTGATTGGCTTCTCCCAAGTCCTTCATATTGAACTACCCAGATAACCATACTTTAATCATAAATAATGCCCCCACTTCGTTTCTGATGAGTAAGACATGGTCTACATAATGTACTAGGTAATCACTACGCTTTCATTACGCTTTTTGTACACACAGGACTCATTCAGACTCTAATTAAAACCATAAGACTTTATGGCTTGATCAAACTAAGTGTTCTAAGACCTCGATGCCTGCTTAAGTCCATAAATGGATCTCTTAAGCTTACACAACATGTGCTCTTGGCCCTTTGCAATGTATCTGTCTGGTTGTATCATATAGATACAATCGTCAAGACTTCTGTTAATGAAAATTATCTTGACATCTATTTACCAGATTTCGTAATCGAAATGAGTAGCAATGGATAAGAGAATCCAGATAAATTAAGCATGGCTACCGGCGAAATGGTTTTCTCATAATCGATCCCTTCTTTCTGAGTGAACCCTTTAGCAACAAGCCTAACTTTGAAGGTTTTAATCTTTTTGTATGCTCCTCTCTTTCTCTTGTAGATCCACTTGCATCTAATAAATTTTATCCCTTTGAGTGGTTTTACAAGTTTTTAGACCTGATTGGAATATATAAATTCTATCTTAGAATTCATAACCTTTTGCCAAAGATCTAGATCTTTGTCTTGAAGTGCGTCATTGTAGTTACAAAACTTAGTATCTAGTTCTGTCGGGATCTTATCAAAAGACTCTCCCAAGAACATATATCTATCAGGTTGATGAATAACCCTCCCACTACAACGAGGCACTACCTGTGTCTATGTACTAGTAGTAATATGTTATGCAAAATCTGAACCCTGTGCATCAGCACCCTATTCATGATTTGCACCTGTCCCGATAATTCTTCCATTACAATGAGCTAATAGGATATCAGTGACTTGTGGATCCTCTTCCGTTCTACTGGTATTTTCTCTCAATTCTTCCAGAATAATATTACTTTTGGGCCTGTGGTCCATAATATAATCCTCTACAAAGAATCGGGCATTGGTGCTAACAAGCACCTTTTAATTCTTAAGATTATAAAATAGACCACCCTTTGTTCTCTTAGGAAACCCCACGAAGAAATAGACTTTTGTCCTCGATTTCAACTTATCTGCGTTTCCTTTCAGCACATATGCTGGACACCCCCAAATCTGAATGTGTTTTAGACTAGGTTTACACCCGGTCCACAATTCTGTGGGAGTAGAAGGTACTAACTTTGAAGGTACCTTCAAAGTCAGTACCTTTTGAACTTGGTACCTTCAAAGTCCCCAAAATTTTGGAGACTTTGAAGGTACCAAGTTCAGAATATAAGCTGCTGTCTCTAATGCGAGTCCCCAAAATTAATCGGGTAATCCTGAATAACTCATCATGAACCTTACTATCTCTATAAGAGTCCTATTCCTTCTTTCTGCTACACCATTCTACTATGAAGTGTCTGATACAGTCAACTGGGATATAATCCCTTCTAATGACTGTGGTGCCAGAATTTTGGGATTTGGAAAGTGTTTAAAAAATAAGAGAATTCAAAATTGTTTGAAAAATATTTTTAACACCTTGAAAACCAAATTTTGAAAACCTGTTTTTGATAAAAATGGAGTCGCCACTTAATTTTTGAGAAAAACTAAGAAAAACAAAAATGACTACTGATCTTTAAAACGTTTAACCAGAGAAAAAGGGTTCGGGGGCTAAGGTACGAATCGAAAAAGGTGTTAGGCACCCCGTTCGCCCAACCGTAAGCTTGGTCTCTACGAATCATCATTGGTTCTTTAATATGATTTCTCAAATGTATGCAAATAAAGAAAATAGAGGCAAAGAGAAAATATCCAAAATCAAATATAGAAAATACATAATATATGTACACAGAACGCCAAATAAAACAAGTACCAAAAGAAAAATCCTAAGTCCTACGGCATGCAATTTCTAGTGGAAGGATACATGGAGTACTCCCACATGCGATATTATTAAAACAACCTAAACTAGCATGATTCAAATAAAAGAGCAAAAATATGCTAAAAGATGCAAAAATAACCTAAATATGATTTGTTACAAAATAAGCTAAACTATTCTAAGTATGATTTCAAAGAAAGTGACTAAAATATATACATTACCAAAATAAACTAGATTAGCATTAGCATGGTTCATTAATTAAGAAGTAAGAAATGTAAAACAAAAGATGCATAAAAACACTCTATATACAAAAGAAGCTTATACTAAAAATAAATAAATAAAAAGTTAGAAAATGTTATTAATAAAAGAAAATTTAACTATTTACGTTTTAAAATAAATAATGATAAGAAAATAAAAGGAAAGAAAAATTACACTTAAGAAGAAATCTAATCTAAAAGGCTTTTTGTGACTTTTGGGTTTTATAAAATAAAAATAATAGAAGAAATACCATAAAAGGAAAAATAAAACTATAGAAAAAGAAAATAGAGCTTTATAAGAAAAGAAATACTAAGATTAAAAAAAAGAAATACCAAATGGAACATTGTAAGGAAGATTAAAGTTAAGAGAATAAAATACTAGAAAAAGAGATTACATTAATATTGAAAGAAAAATAAAGAAATGAAAAATGAAAATTAGAAAAGAAATATTAAACTAAAAAAAATGGAGCATTAAATTAATGTTACAAGAAAAGAAAAAGAAAATAAAATAGAATGCTAGAACATTAAGTTAAAGCTAAAAGCAACATTGAACTAACTATAATAAGAAGATAAATGTTAGAAATAAAAGGAGAAAGAAAAGAAAAAGAGGTACTAGAAAAAGAAATTGAACTACATTAGAAGGAAAGAAAAGAAAATGAAAAGAAAACTAGAAAAAATAAAGAATAACTAGACAATTATTGAAAAATGTGAATATAATATTAACAACTATATTCACATGAATGTTAGTGCATTGATAATAACAATTAACAACATTGCAAGTTGTAATTACCAAAATATATTAGCACTTAATTGATGAGAAATGAGAAATGGAAATGTGTTTAGTGTGAATGTGTAAATTAAGAAATAAGCAAATTAGATAAGGTAAAGTAAATAATAAATAAGGTAAACTACAAACTAAAGAAATGCACAAATTGAAATTGAACTTAACCCGATCACTCCAAAAGATCAGGAATCCAAACGGAATACCTGGATTGCTAAGGAATCCTCAAGGCGAGGGAATGGTGATTCGGTCCTTAGGCGATGATCCAAGCTAGGGTTTCAGGACTTCAGTAGGGTTTCGGTGTCGGTATTTCAGCAGGGTTTCAACATCAGGGCTCGGATTGCTCGACGACTCGGCAGAGCTTCTCTCACTAAACCTCTCTCTCAAATTCTGTCCTTGAAAACATATCAGAGGTACGGTATTTATAGAGTTTATCAACCAATGAGATGCTCCCACGTTTTGGGACACGTTAGGCCATTTGGAGTTAGCGGTCGCCAAGTTGGACATGGCGGTCGCCATATTGAAAGAAGGTTCAAAAGGGTTCTATTGGCGGTCGCCACAATGTAGTTGGCGGTCGCCAAGTTGAAGGCGGCGGTCGCCACTTTTGGTTAGGATTTCCAAAATGTTCTATTGACGGTCGCCACAATGAACGTGGCGGTTGCCACTTTTGGAATGACTTGGACAACAAGTTATCGATGGTTCAACAAAATTTCATTGGTTTGAAGGTTTTCGGACGATTAGATTCAAATATCGAGCTTGGATCACTTCCCAAGGATCGAACTGAAGTGCCATTCCACCTGTTTTCATCATCGGATTCACCGAAGATTAGATGGGGTCAAATTGGTGTGTCTACAGTTGCCCCTCTTTGATATGACTTTCATAGTAACGCGTGATACAGGTTATATCAAATATCCATAGACAACAGCCATTTGACTGAACCGTCAATCTTAGGTCATAAGCACACAAGCATGCATATGATGTTGGTCATACTCAAATTTTAATCGAGTTGCCTACGTACCACTTTGCTAGGGATCAGACCAAAACGTAGTTCACAGAGCAAAATGCAGAGATATGAGATAAGAAACATGGTGCAAATGCTAACATGATGCAGATGATAACACGATGCAGATGCTGGTGTGATTGAACAAACCCTAAAGATCGAGTTAAGATCTAAAGGGAGTACGGACGAGTTAAAGATCGAGTTAAGACCTAAGAATTTGGCTGGGGATTAGATAGTTAAAAGGATCGAGTTAAGATCTAAGAAATTGTCTTAACCGGGAAATCAATTGATCGATCGAGTTAAGACCTCACAATTTCGGGATGAGAGCGAGATAAAAATACTTAAAAGCCAAGTTACAGCTTAAAATTAAATTTATCGGAAGAAGAGACCAAAAACTCGGGACGAAACGTGGGATAAAAATAATTAAAAGCCAAGTTACGGCTCAAAATTAAATTTATTGGAAGAGGAGACCACGAATTAATAGGTCGAGTTAAGACCTAAAACTCAGGACAAAACGTGGAATAAAAATAATTAAAAGCCAAGTTACGACTTAAAATTAAATTTATCAGAAGAAGAAACTACGAATTAATAGGTCGAGTTAAGACCTAAAACTCGGGACGAAATGTGGGATAAAAATAATTCAAAACCAAGTTACGGCTTAAAATTAAATTTATCGAAACGATAAGGATTACAACACAAAATTATTTTTGGAATAAAAAAGCGTAAGTTAGAGAATTATTTCTAAACAAACAAGATTTTCACAATATATATATATATATATAATAAGAAACACCTGATATTATTTTTAGAAATACACATACGCTAAAACTTATGAAGTTTAAAACACAAAAGGAAACTAATTTCCAAGAATAAGCATATAAAAGGAAAATAAAATAAGCCGAATAATAAAAACCCCCAAATAACCCCTCTTAAAACCCCAAAATATCATGATGATGTTCTGACATGGCGATCGCCAGGATTGGCATGACGTGACGGTTGACTTGTTGGCGGTCGCTAATACCAAATCCTTCTGACACGGCGACCGCCGGGTAAAAACCCTTACGACATGGCGGTCGCCATGTGACCTTTGAAATACATGGCAGTCGCTCACATTAGAGTTGGCGACCGCCATCTCCATGCGCGCATAAGTTTCCCAGGGTCACGCGGGTGAGGTTCATTCTCTCATTCCATCCTCTCTCTCTAGCGCTTCTGCCCTCTCAAGACTCTCTCAAGCTTCTCTCTTGTTTCTTTTACTTCCACACCTTCTCTCACGATGTTTAGCTTACTATTTGTGGTTCCCTTTCTCTTCATGGCGGGCCAGGGCCATGATGATGACCTGGGGGCGAGATAAGGCCCTTCTACTACCAGGAGTTCCTCCATGGGGACTCTCAGAGGTACGACCACCAGGTTCCCTGCCAGTGGGGTCACCACCACGCAGTTCACTATTGCGATGGATGCTCTCGTGCTCGAGGTGGAGCGTGCCTCCCGCCGGGCTGCTGAGGAGGAGGTACGGGCAGCTGCCGAGGCACAGGCGGCTACAGATGCTGCTGCCGGGGCTGCGATGGCCGACTTTTTGTATCCCAATGCTGGAGAGGGCCACCCAGCGCCCTTCGATCCACATACGTACGCCCCAGTTCCTCACCACTTGCTTCCGGGTGGGATGAGGCGATACGAGCCAACAAGAGACTCCATTGCTGCCGATGTACTTTTGCAGGAGCCCGATCACCACATCTCTCTCTAGCGACCTTCGGTAAATATCCTATCCTTACTATTTTATTATCGAAGCATGTTATATTGGTATATCAAACGTAGACGCATGCATAGGATCCCCCATATGATGATGAATGATGATGAGTGATGATTTATTTTATTTTGATGGTGTGAATGATGATTGATGTGTGATATTTTGGGATTTAAACTTAGTTTAAATACCTTTGCAATGGAGATCAAAACAGTAGGAACACTTAGGATTTGAACAAACAATTAAAGAAATGGTGATTATTTTAATGAAAATCACAAAATAAAGGGCTTGAATTTTTTTATTTTTAGGAAAAACATAAAAAATTAGGGATTATTTTTTTTTATTATTTTTTGGGCATGAAATTTGAAGGGGTAATATTTATCAAAAATTCTAAAATTAGAGGCAATTTTGTCAAAAATAAATTTTCAAAAATCACAAACTTTAGAAGTCTAAGGGGTATTTTTCAAAAATCTAAAAAATTAGGAAAATTTTGAGAATTCTTAGAAAAATTTTGAAAAAATCTTAGAAAAACATCCTAGAAAAATTTTAGAAATTTGAGTAAAATTTTAAGAAAACCCTGAAAATTTTTAGAAAAATTTTAAAAATTTTAGGAAAATCCTTCTAGAAGATTGGGGCAAATTTTCAAATATTCATAGAAAATTTTTTCTAAAAACACAAATATCAAAGGGAGGAGAGATTTTTTTTTTATTATATATTTTTTTATTTTTGGAAAGAATGGGTATCTCAAAATGATAGAGTTTTTCTTGGCGCGCCAGGACTTTTGGGTTCCTAATCTTTTACTAGGACGTGCAAAAATTAAAGGATCGTCACTTACACATGAACCAAGGGTTAGGATGTCGAATGATCGTTACTTACACACGAACCTAGGCTTAGAGAGATTTACCTGGTTTACCAAGGCTTAGGGTGCCTAATTTTTCTAGGACTTGAAAGAACCGAAGGGTCGTCACTTACACACGAACCTAGGGTTAGGGTGCTTAGTTTTCTAGGGCTTGATAGAACCAAATGGTCGTCACTTACACACGAACCTAAAGTTAGGGAGATTTACCTAGTTTTCTAGGGCTTGAAAGAATTGAAAGGTTGCCACTTACACACGAACCTAGGGTTAGGGTGCCTAGTTTTCTAGGGCTTGAAAGAATCGAAGGGTCGTCACTTATACACGAACCTAGGGTAGGAAGGTTTGCATGATTTATCAAGGCTTAGAAAGAACTGAAGGGTCATCACATACACACGAACCTAGGGTTAGGGTGCCTAGTTTTCTAGGGCTTGATAGAACCGAAGGGTCGTCACTTACACACGAACCTAGAGTTAGAGTGCCTAGTTTTCTAGGGCTTGAAAGAACCGAAGGGTCGTCACTTACACACAAACCTAAGGTTATGAAGATTTGTCCAGTTTTCTAGGGCTTGAAAGAACCGAAGGGTTGTCACTTACACACGAACCTAGGGTAGGAAGGTTTGCCTGATTTATCAGGGCTTTAAAAAGAACCGAAGGGTCGTCACTTACACACGAACCTAGAGTTAGGGTGCCTAGTTTTCTAGGGCTTGAAAGAACTGAAAGGTCGTCATTTACCCACGAACCTAGGGTTATGGAGATTTGCCTAGTTTTCTAGGACTTGATAGAACCGAAGGGTCGTCACTTACACACGAACCTAGGGTTAGGGTGCCTAGTTTTCTAAGGCTTGAAAGAACCGAAGGGTCGTCACTTACACACGAACCTAGGGTTAGCTTTCAGATATTTTTCTGCACTTTGCTTGCTCAATCTGTTCTTTATATCTTCTACTTGTCTTTTCTTTTCAGGCTGGTTACTATGTCCATGATTTCGGATGTTCTGCCTCTAGAGAGGTATTTGAGTGGTATGATGCCCTCCCTATTTCTAGCCGGGCCTATGTTGACGCCTCTAGTTTTGCTCGATTCATACCCTTGTTGGGTAGGATGAGAAATGATTGGGTCTGGCAGATGGCCCTGGCGGAGCGGTGGTGGGATACCACTAATACTTTTCACTTTACCACTTTTGAGGCTACTCTGATGCCTCTTGACTTCTCCATGATCACCGGCATCCAGGTCAGCGATGCCCCTATTCCATTTGACCCATCTGTCGCTCGTTCTGCTAATGCACTACTGTACTTCCTAGGGGCCATTCCAGCACAGATGGACAGAGATCGGGTCCGATATACCTGGATTTTCAAGAGATTCAAGCATTTCCACTGCACCGAGCCCTGCCATTTTGAGTGGGTTACCCGGGGCTTTTTTATGTACATGTTTGGTACCTCCTTATTTTCGAACAAGGAGAACACTGTCCATTTACACTACCTGGGCACCCTGGCTCATCTTAACCGGGTCGCTTCATTCGAATGGAGAGGTGCTGCTCTGGCTACTCTCTACGGCTTCATGCGAACACTAGCCCGGTTCCCCCAGGAGCTCAGTATTGGGGGATACTGGAGAGTCTGGGAAGTATGATTTTGTTTCTACTTTCTTTCATTTATTTATGTTCCTTATTATCCATTATCTGCTTGCTGACATTTTCTCCTTGCAGCTGTGAACTTATGAGTTCCTCGGGCTTCATGTCCCGACAAACTCTGCAGTAGATCCTTTAGTCATTCCCCGAGCAGCCCCGTGGTCCTGAGGCTTGAAGGAGAAGAAGGCCGAAGGGAAGGACATAGACCGCTTCCAGGTTTCTTTGGACCGGCTGACTCCTGACTAGGTATCTTTATTATCTGCTTACTATACTCTACATAATTCTGTTCACTGCACTTTTTATTGCATTTTTCTTTATTCTGGACACTGATCACTGTATACTGTTCATCATACTATACTGCTTACTTTTCTTCGCATTGTATTGTGCTTTAAATTGTTGTAGGTCCACTGGGATGTCTGGAGGGGAGTGGAGGATCGGGCTGACGCAGACCTGATGCACAGCCAGGATATCGCTTCGAGACGGATCCTGCTGGAGGGTCCATTCGGATGAGAGTATTATCTTGGCGAGCGTGTAGTTCGCCAGTCGCTCGGCCTGGATCACTTTTGAATACCAGTGGCTCCTCCAGTCCATATGCGCCAGACCGATCTCTTGGACTGCGTTAACCTCCTCTTGGAGACGGTGGAGACACATGCATCAGAGCTACTGGCAGCCGTGGTAGACTACATTGCTTGGGCCGAGGCCCATTTGCTGGGACCACTTAGACTTGGCCCGGCTGGTGATAGGAGGAGGCATGCACCAGAGGCTATTGATGCTGGTGCTGCCGGAGCTGCTACTGGAGTTGTCACTGCTGGCGATGCGGCTGGAGAGATGAGGGGCCCAGAGATCCCGTGGGAGATTCAGATAGTAGCATATGGCTACCCCTTCCCTTTGCCAGTTCCCATTCCTCTAGCACCTGAGTTTAGGGCTGAGCTCAGTCAAGTTTGTCTTTGTCCTTTCTCTTTCCATTTGATTACTTTCTTGGCTTAAACTGCCTAACTTCTGTTTACAAGTTAACCGGGCATTGCTAGATCACCTGCTGCTGGTCTTTACCGGTCAGAGAGCACTGATCTGTCAGCTTGACGCCACTGTCCGAGCGGCCGGCATCACTTTCACTCCAGCGGCTATAGTAAGTGTCCTCATAACCTTTTTAAACCTTTCTGCCATTTTCATGGATTCTGTTCTGATCCTTATTTTCATTTGGCAGCCTCCAATACCAGCTGCCGGCATAGTACCACCACATGCCCCTGCTCCTTCTCTTATCCCTACCCGAGGTCGTAGTTCCTGGGCACCTTCTCGAGTTCGCTCTAGAGGGTCTGTCTCTTCTGCTCGGAGTCGCTCCAGAACTACGTCTTGTTCTTCCAGCAGCAACGGTAATGATGATGACATTGAGAGGCTCTTCGAGGAGGTTAGCACAATCAGGCCGGTCCCTCCTCCCGCCGGGTCCGCCAAAGACATTCCTGAGAGATAGAGACCCCCTCCCCAGTTACTTTTATATTTTCATTTAGATGCATTTGCTCTTTATGGGCCTACGAGCCCTGGTTCGATACATTTACTTGATCCATGGGCCTGCGTGCCCTAGTTTACTGCTTTATTAGGCCTGGGTGCCCCGGTTACATACATTCTACTTCTTTTTGATGCATTTTGGGCCTTCGCGCCATTTTTCACATGTCTATCTGTTCGTATGACTTTCTTATAAATGGTCGTGGATGCACAATATCAAAATTTATACAAATCTCATAGACTGCAAACCGATGTACACCGACCATGTTTAAACATGGCGGTCGCCACAACTTAACATGGCGGTTTCCATTTACAACCTGGCGGTCGCCACTTTCACCAAGACTGACATGGTGGTTGCTATTTTCAACCTGGCGGTTGCCTGGTCCAAGAGTTGATGTCACTATACGATACTTTTTAGAGTTGGCGATCGCCAACTCCAAGGTGGCAGTCGCCACATTGAACGTACTTTTTGTTAAAATTTTAATTTTTTGCCCTTTTTGCCTTATAAATACAGCCCTAGAGGCCCCATTTTCCATTATTCTAACCCAGATGGCTAATCCCCTTTCTTCATGGATTGAGGCATTCTCTCATGTCAAACGTTTAAACATCGCCCCTTTAGGCGTCAACTCCTTATTTCCTCTCATGGCCATAAAGATTGACGGGCCTTTACTGAAAGCAGCTGCACAATTGTGGGACCCGCAATCCCACGTCTTTCGGTTCGGTCTTGAAGAGCTATGCCCCACTGTGGAGGAGTTTGCTGCCATATTGGATTTAGCCCCACGGAGTTCTGTTGTGGTTTCCACTTTCTTTCTTTTGACCCGCTAGCAGGTAATACAGCTTTGTGACCTGTCTAGAATGGAGGCCTCTCTTTTGACACAGGATGGCTGTCTGGACATTCCATGGATTATTGAGAGATTCTGTCCTATCGGTGACCTTAGTGACCTCGATTTTCAGCTGCGGCGATGTTATGCTCATTGTTTCTATCTTCTTACCCAGTATCTTATTGTCTCTTCTGATAGGCGAGTTAGCTGTGCACTGGTTGACATTACTGGTCAGATGTGGATGGGAAAGGACTTTGTACCCCTTGTCCTGGCTGAGACGCTATAGGGTCTAGATGCTGTTCATCGTGGTGAGACCACTACTTTTGCTGGCAGCCCCTTACTTCTTCAGGTAAGCTAAAAACCTTACTTTTCATCAAACTTTCCATCATACTACATGGCTTCTTCTCTTTCTGATCTAACTTTTGCTACAGATCTGGCTGATAGAGAAGGTAAATCTTGTGTAGAAACCATCTACTGACAGATACAGCGCTGCATCTTTCCTTTATCGCTCCTGTTATCAGATATGCAAAATCGAGGCAGCTTGGCGACAGTACCTTTCCTCTCTGACTGTCCCTGATATTACTTGGCAGTGCCGTTGGTGGCGGATCCCTACCATGACTTTGACTACCATGGATCACCCTTGTGTTCTATTTATTGGTCAGCATCAGACTACTTTCTATTACCCCCATCGGATCATGCGACAGTTTGGTCGCAGTCAGATCGTCTTTCCCAATATTCAAGGCCGTCTATTCTCATCTGCGTTGTGGGCTCCATTTTTAACACTGTATCAGGATGCCTGGCCTTCTCGTTCACACATGAATATGCAAGAGTTGTAGTGTCCTGAGCTTTCTACTGAGTACAAGACATGGCTGATGCAGGATTGGGAGAAGAAACATGTTAGAACAAGGCAACCCAAGAGGGGGGGTGAATTGGGTTTCTTTATCAATAAAAAAGATTAAATTCTTTTTCTGAAAACCTTTTGATTTTTTATATTACCAGACAATTATATATTCAAAAGTGAATTTAAGCAAAAATCAAAAGATGAGCCAAACACCAACGATTTATAGTGGTTCGGCTTGATCTTAGCCTACGTCCACTCCTCAAGATCTCCCTTGAGTATTTCTACTATTTCAGAATACTTCAGGGCGTATTCAAAGCCTTTACAAGCTTCAAGAAGAT
>JAUMHN010307691.1:0-18415 GCA_032360265.1 Heliamphora ciliata
TTGGCGTCCTATGGTATTCAATTGATTAATTTATGGGAATTAGTCAATTCAAATACATGTGGATTCTTTTTGGGGTTCGGTTGGTTATGTGATGGATTCGGGAGTCGTGTGGTGGCCTCTCGGTCGATTGGGTTATGGGGCTCAATTGACTGCTCTCCTCTAGTGATTTTAGTTGATTGGATTATGGGGTCCTGCCAATTAAAGTCACGGAGAGGGTGTTGGCCATTTCATGCGGGGTGTTGCTGCACGGTTGTATGCGTTATGGTTCGTGCATCGTTGCGTGCGGGGGTTTGGTTTTGTTTATTGGTTTGGGGTTTTCACCCATTGTTGACCGCTCGAGCGGTGGTTGTGTGCTCGAGCGGGCTGGTGGACAAGAGTTGGGTCGGTGGTTGACCGCTTGAGTGGTGGTGGTGCGCTCGAGCGGGGTGATGGCAGAGGGGTATGTCGGTGGGGGACCGCTCGAGCGGTGGTTGTGCACTCGAGCGGGGTTGTGGCTGTGTGTTATGTCGATTGGGGATCGCTTGGGCTGTGTTAGCCTTCGGGTTAGGTTTTGGTTTTGGTTTTTTGTATCGTTGGTTGTCCCAGTTTGTGGATGGGTTGTTCGGGTATCGAATGACGGGTGTGTAGCATGTGATGTCGTGTCAGGTTATATGGCGGGTGGCGTCATGAAGTGAAGTTATATATGGCTATGTGCATTTATAACTGATTATGTGCATTTACAACTCTAGTTTATTTATGTACAGTTTATGTAAGTGGATTACATGGTTTTGATATTGTTACGTATAACGTGGTTTATGCTTTAAAACGCAGAGTTTTATAGGTATGTATGTGTGGATGATGAGGAATTGATGCATGTGATGCATGTTGTATGAGTCGCGTGTGTAGCATGTGACGTGGTTTATGATACGTAGTGATAGTATGCGATTTTATGCATTTAAATCAAGTTTAGGTTATGCATAGGTGTATGGAATGAGATGGATAGTTATGTTAGCTCTGGCTGACGGTGTTTACATTAGGGTTACGACTCTTCGATTTCAGTCCGAGAAGATTGGGTTAGGGTTACGACCCTTCGGTTAAAGTCCGCAAAGAAACGTTTGATAGGGCTACGGTCCCTCGGTGCAAGTCCGTAAAGAGGTATTCGATAAGGCTGTGGTCCTTCGGTGATAGTCCGAGAAGGTTAGGGCTGCAGTCCTTCGGTTGACGTCCGTAAAGATGCATTGACCTACGGTCCTTCGGTGATAGTCCGAGAAGATTCATGGATTGCATGTACTGCATTATGGGACGGATAGACCAATTTTCAAATTATTTTTAAGATTCATGTGAATCGCAATCTAAAACCGTTTTCAACTATTTTCTAGGCTCCTGTGTGCGAGTCAAAACATGGTTTGTATCCTCACTTTCCCTTGCATGTGAAATTGTTTTCAAGGCTTGAAAGAGAGTCTAAACCTGCACTTCGATTTCCTAGTATGTTTAGCTTATACTGCATGTGTTGTTTAGAAGTTGCTGAGCTTTGGCTCACGGTGTGGGATTTTGCTTTTCTTCATGTACCGGTCACGCAGGTTGATCAGGAGGTGCTGGAGAGGTATAAGTGCTTTAGCCTTCCTTTTTCTTCTTTTTGTTACATGTATATGTTGTAACATATTTTTCGGTGTTGGAATCATGTAGTATAAGCTTTTGGCATTGGAGCCTTATGTTTTGTAAGCCGTTGAGCATTTATATATATAATGCATGTATGATTTATTTTGAGAGTGTATTCTCGGGTTAGTTGTTTGCGGGTGTTTCACGTGACCCGGAGTTTGGGGCGTGACAAGGCGACTGAGTTATTCGAAGCAAGGCCAATTAATTTTTCAATTACTTTTCAATCAGCTGAGAGGGTAGGTTCAGTCGACTAACGTGTTAATTTTTGAAAACTAGAATTTCAGTAGCCACTCAATCGACTAGGCTAGGAGCTTCAGTCGTTTAACCATCCTCTATTTTGTATAAATTGTCTTTTGATTGATTTTATGATTTAATTTGTTTCACACAACTTCTCGATTATGTAACAAGCCCAATTCTCTTCTTATTAGAATAAATCTATCCTCATTAAGTGGTTTTGTGAAAATGTCGGCCCATTGTTCATTTGTGCATACAAATTCAAGATAAATGTCACCCTTTTGTACATGATCACAAAGAAAATTATGTCTTATTTTGATATGTTTGGTTCGTGAATGTGATATAGGATTTTTAGAGATATTAATGGTGCTTGTATTATCAAATTTAATTGGCACAACATCATAATTTAATTTAAAATCTTAGAGTCGTTGTTTCATATATAGGATTTGTGCACAACAACTGCCTGTGACTACATATTCGGCTTCGGTGGTGGATAAGGCTACAAAATTTTGTTTCTTTGAAAACCAAGAGACAATAGATTTTCCTAAGAAATGAAAAGTTCCTCTCGTGCTTTTGCGATTAATTTTGCACCTGGCATAATCCACATCGGAATAACTTATCATTTCAAAATATGTGAATTTAGGATATCATAAGCTTATATCTATGGTGCCGATTAAATATCTTAAAATTATTTTAACCGCAATTAAATGTGATTCTTTAGGAGATGCTTGAAATCGAGCACACATACATACGGTAAGCATTATATCGGGTCACTAGCGGTTAAGTATAATAAGCTAGCAAACATACCTTAGTAGAGCTTAGTGTCCACCGCTTTTCCCTACTCATCGATGTCGAGCTTTGTTGAGGGACTCATGGGTGTTCCCATCACTTTTTCATCTTTCATGTTGAATCGTTTGAGTAAGTCCCTTCCGTACTTTGATTGGTTCACAAACGTCCCATTTTTGGCTTGTTTGATTTGATGCCTGAGGAAGAATATGAGTTCACCCATCATGCTCATCTCAAATTTTTTTTTCATACATAATAAGAAATCCTTACACAAATTTTCGTTAGTAACGCCAAAAATAATATCATCAACACATATTTAAACAATAAGCATATCCTCATGGTTTGTTTTGATAAATAGTGTTGTGTCAACCTTTCCTCTTGTGAAACTATTTTCCAACAAGAAACCACTTAATCTTTCATACCAACCTCTATGAGCTTGCTTTAAACTATATAGAGCTTTTGATAATTTAAAAACATGATTTGGATAATGATAATCTTCAAAATTCGGTGGTTGTTCAACATATACTTCTTCATTTATAAAACCACTTAAAAATGTACTTTTTACTTCCATTTGAAAAAGTTTAAAACTCTTATAAGATGCATATGCAAGTAACATGCAAATGGCTTTCATCCTAACTACCGGTGCATAGGTTTCATCAAAATCTATACCTTCTTCTTGGTTGTAATCTTGTGCAACTAATCTAGCTTTATTTTGGACAACAATGCAAGTTTCATCATTTTTATTTCTATAAGCCCACTTAGTTCCAATTATAGCGTGATCTATAAGTCAAGGAACTAAACTCCAAACTTTATTTCTTTCAAATTAATTTAATTCTTCTTGCATAGCTAGTCATTATCCAAGATTCATCATCTAAAGTATCATTTATATTCTTAGGTTCTTCTTGAGATAGGAAAGTAAGGTGGTCACAAATATTTTTGAAAGAAGATCGAGCAGTTACCTCTTGTGAAGGTTCACCTATGATTTGATCTATAGGGTGATCTTTTACTATCTTCCATTCTTTTGGCAAATCTTCATGGTCCATTCGATCTTGAGCATCAACATTTGAAGAATCATGGACTTTGATGCTTTTTCCTTTGTCTTCTTTGATTTGTAAGTCCTCTAACCCTTTTCTAATTTCTACATCATCATCATTAGAAAGCTTATAAGAGAAAGGATTAGTCACATCAAATGTCACATGAATAGAATTAACCAAAGCCATAGTTCTTTTATTGTATATTCTATATGCTTTACTATTTATGGCATATTCAAGAAAAATTTCTTTATTCGATTTTGAATCAAATTTGCCTAAATCATCTTTATCATTTAAAATAAAATATTTGCAACCAAAAACATAAAAATAAGAAATATTGGGCTTTTTTCCATTCTATAGCTCATAAGTAGTTTTGTTTAAATGAGGTCTTACATACACTCGGTTCATTACATAACAAGTGGTATTGACCGCTTTAGCTCAAAAATACTTTGGCAACTTGTGTTCATTTAACATAGTTTGGGCCATATCTTATAATGATCAATTTTTTCTCTCTATAACCCCATTTTGTTGAGGAGTTTGAGGAGCTGAAAAATGATGAGAAATATCATTTTGATCACAAAAGCTTTCAACATCTTTATTTTAAAATTTTTCTCCTCTATTACTATGGATGTGCAAGATAGAATAGTCCTTTTTATTTTGAATCTTTCTACAAAATTTGGCAAAACATGGTATACTTTATCTTTGAATGCAAGAAATAATACCCAAGTATATCTTGAAAAATCATCAACTATAATGAAAGCATAGAATTTTCCTCCGATACTTTGAACTTCATTAGGGCCAAATATATCAAGATGAAGTAATTATAGTAGCCTATTTATAAAAATTTCTTGTTTCTTTTTTAAATTCGTTTTGGCTTACTTATCAAATAGGTAAGCATCACAAATTTTGTCTTTAATAAACTTGGTTTTAGGCAAACCCTTTACCAAATTTTTCTTGACAAGTTTAGATAGGAGATCCATGCTAACATGACCTATCCTCATATGCCATAACGAACTTGTTTCATTTAAAGTCGAAAAGCAATTTATATTTTGAGAATCTAAGTTTTCAAAATTTATAGTATAAACGTTTTTAAATCGATTTGTAACAAATAAAACTTTATGATCATTTTTATCTTCAACAACACAAGTGCCATACAAAAATGTTACACTATAACCTTTATTACATAATTAGTTTATGCTTAGTGGATTATGCTTTAATTCATCAACTAGTAAGACAATATCAACATGAAGAGAAGATTCCTTGCCAACCTTACCTTCACCAGTGATTTTACCTTTTCCATTATCTCCAAAGGTCACGTACCCTCCATCTTTAGGTTTTAAGTTTAAGAATTTTGATTTATCGCCTGTCATATTCCTTGAACAACCACTATCCATATACCAATTTTTCTTAGAGGAGGTGGACTTCAAGTATATCTTCAAAATAAATTAAGTGATTTTTTTGGTACCCAAATTATTTTGGATCTTGTAGGATTAGTAACTTTCACTCTCCAAACCATTTTTAAGACACCATTATTTCTTTTTAATGGGTAATCAAATTTAACATGCTCTTTTTTCTTATATAGAAAACAAGTTATATGTTCATAGATATTTCTCGATGATGAGTTTGAAAAATTCTTAAGATTCTTTAACAAAATACCTTTTAGAATCTTTCTTGTTGCTCACCTCACCATTATAACCAATACCTTTTTTATTTAAAGACATTCTTTGAGCTCCCAAAAGTTTTTTAAACTTTTCTTTTCCATTTATTAACTTGTAAATGATTTTGCAGTAGTCTTCCACTTTCCTTTTTAAATCGCAAGAAACATTCTTTTTAAGAGATTTTCCTTTCAAGGTGTTGAGCTCTTTTTTCAAAAATTCATTTTCCTTTTTCTAATTGAGAAGACTCACTTTTGGAATTTTTTGTTAACTTATCAAATTTTACTCTCAAAATAAGTTTTTCTCTTTTCAAAGATTCAACTTGCAAATCATGATCTTTTTGAATAGTTGAGATAGAGTCTTTTAATTCATTCAACACTTTAGATAAATTTTCATTTTCTAATTCAACATTAGCATTTGTAATTTTCAAACTCTCAATTTCTTTAGAAAGATTTTCATTTTCCTTTTTCAAATTTATATGTTTTTCCCCAATTTCAAGAAGCATTTATGAAAGCAATATAACTTATTTTTAAGTTCCTCATAAGATGGCATAGAATCATCATAAGTACTAGATTCATTGTAAGAATTAGATTCAAGTAAGTTAGAATTTGGGTGAGAATTTACCTTCTCTTCCACGCTAGCCATCAAACAAAAGTTGGCTACTTCTTCATCGCTAGAACTTTCACTTGACTCGTTTGAGTTCGAGTTATCCCATGTTGTAGCCTTCATTGCCTTCTTTTTCGTTTTTGAATCCTTTTTGAGTAAAGGACATTCCATCCTTATGTGTCCGACCTTCTTGCAATTGTAGCAAGTAAGAGGATCTTTCTTGTATTGTCACTTACTTGAGTCACTTTTATCAAATCTTGTGCCACGAAACTTTCTTACAAACTTCTTGTCTCTCTTGAAGAATTTTTCAAGTCTTTTAGTAATGAGAATCATATCATTATCATCAAGCTCTTCGTCTTCCTCATCACTAGAACTATCCTTTGACTCTTTAAGAGCAATGGATTTCTTGGCTTTGTTTTGCTCGTTGGCTATATCATTAATCTTGACTTCGTATGTCAAGAGAGATCCAATAAGCTCATCCAATGTCACGCTCCAAACTCTGGGTCACGTGAAACACCTAACAACAACCATACATAGCACCTAACCATGCATTATACTCTCAAAATAAAGCATACATGCATTTAAGTATATCGCCCTTAGGCTTATAACACACGGTTCCAACACCGCTAACATGCAAACATACATGGTTAAAAAAAAGGAATATTACAAATCTTCCGCCCCTTCGGCACCTCCGAATCAACCCGCATGACTGGTACCTGAAAAAAATTTTAAATCCCACACCATAAGCCAGAGATCAGTAGAAACTAGACCAATGTGCAATATAAGCTAAACATGCTAGCAGATGTAATATGTATGTAACAACTCACAAGAGCCAGGAAAAGCAGTTTGAAATGGTCTTGTGTACATACTTACAAATATGCTACAATGCCTCAACTGCAAAGATCGATTCCTACGAACCTCGACTCTCACGAGCCCACGTGCAACACAATTATATACATCGACTCACACGAGTCTCTAAGATAACGGTATATGTATGCAACACAGGTATACATATCTATATTGACTCTCACAAGCCTCAACATCAGTTCTACAATAACACGGTGATACACACCCAACACAAGGATTTTCTCAGACTTTCACCGAAGGACCACTGCGCCAACAACGACACGGTTAATCAAAGTTAACTCATGCAACATATGCAACTCATGCAATACACGCCACCCACATAAGGCACTATGGGCAACACACGCACCACATGCCTCTTCACGACCACTTTCCCATCCTTTAGATACTCGCACCCAAATGCATCGTGAGGACCACTTTTCTATCCCTCCGATTTCTGCGCACACACACATGCATTGTTAACTAGAGTTAACGTATATCGAACCGCTTTTCCATCCACGTTAACTAGAGTTAACGTTTATCGAACCACTTTTCTGTCCACGGACCACTTTTTCATCCAAAACACATCGAAACACTTTTTCGTCCACGAGACATCAAACCACGTTTTCGTCTCTCCACATAACCATACACACACATGTGTTACTAAAATCAAAGTTTTAGATACCGTAAGACCACGTATCCATCCTACAATATGCATAATTAAAATTAGAGTTTTAAATGCACAAAATCACGTAAAACACCAGGTTTCATACAACGACGCCACATATCCCGCCATGACATCACATGCCACACAACCCGACATCACATGTCACACAACCTAACATCACATGCCACACAACCCGACATCTCATGCCACACAATTCGACGTCCACTCACCTAGACGACCCGTCCTCTCACCCGGACAACCAACAACGCAGAAAACCAAAACGTAACACGAAGGCCAACACCAAACCTCACATAACATGGTTTTACAAATGTTTTCACAAACCCCGACTTTTTCCCCAAAACCCCATTTTTAGAAAAGAACGTCGGACACAACAAGTCCTGCATCTAACCATGCACGTTAACCCCGAGGATGACATAAAACCCAAGTAACTCTCGAGGCCACCACACGACTCCCAAGGCCACAACACGACTAACTTCAACAAGAAACGACCCATACCCCACTTCATGGATCCGGTCAACAAAACCTCATAATTCCATCGACCGAAAAGCCACAAGAGGAGAGCCAATTGATTGAACCCTATAATTCAATCGATCGAAAAGCCACAACGTAACCACCAAAATAAGGAACTAAACACCAAGAAATAATAAATTTGATAAAAAGTTCCAATAAGGATGAAAAAATAACCTTTTCCAAAACATTCGGCCAAAACCGACTGAAAAACGGTTAATAAATTTAGACATATCCTCACTATTTTGGTCACAACTTTTTTCACAAAACAAATTTTATTGTGAGAGTGGTGTCATTGGAAAGAAGACTTTCGGGGTTTTAATTTGAGCACAAAAATGACCCCATTCCGAGATCGAATGAGGAAGATACATCGATTTTAAAAACATATTTTCAACCAACAAAAACAGACCGCGGGCTAGACCGCTCGAGCGGTCTGTCTAGTGATCTAGTCTTCAACAATAAGCCAAGAACATCCCAAAATCGCCCTTTAGACCGCTCAAGCGGTCCCTCGAGCAGTTCTGTGCCGAGAACTGACCATTCAACAAAAAGTTGAAGCCAATAACCATCTAACAACCATCCAAACCCAAAATCGAAGCAGCCGAACTCTCTTTTTATATCCTCGGACATACACAAGTCCAAAACAATGAAGAACCACTGAAAGAAATGCCTTAAAAGCCATTTCCTTGAACCGACAACAACAATAAATGGTTTTAATACCAAAACCTAACTTTTTGAAACATAAAACGATTTTTTGTGCATTTTTAATCGGTGAAAACACATACAATTAAATGTAGCACCCTTATAAGACATGAGAGTCTAGGATTCAACCTCGGTGAGTTAAAAAATTGACGTCTCGAACCACATGCTAAATCAAGTTTTGTCAGAATGAAATTCTGTCCATATAAAAGCGTAGCCCACCATGAGGATACTGTGAGACCTAGAACCTTGTTCTTTTATGTTGTTTATATATTTGATGTGTTCGTTCCAGTATATGATAGCATCGATGCATGGTTTACGCTTTTAAGTTGTAGAAAAGCATGTGTAAATGTGTTTTGTGCTTTCCTAGACCTTAGTTAGGTGGGTTGGGTTGGTTTTTGGCTTGAAAAATAGTAACAAATTCCAGTACATCTCTGCTATGAAGTTCGGTCGACTGGGGGGTCTAGTTCGGTCGACTAAACCATAGATCTGGAGTTCGGTCGACTAAACTCACTAGTTCGGTTGACTGAACAATGCACTTTTTGGTTTTCTATAAAAGCTTCAGTGGAAAACGTCTTTTTGGAGCTAACCCGCGGGGTTGAGTCTCACCTTTTTACACGTTTTGTTGGAAATGGTTTTAGATCTCTATTTTGATGGATCTCTTTTATACATATGGTGCATAAACTGTTTTATGGGTTTCGTAGTTGAGCTACGGTGGGTTTTTAAATGTTATCCATAGATGTACCGTGACAGAGTGTGATTTAAGTTGGGCTTCTATTACTCCTTGGTGTAAGTCCAAAAACGTCCGCAGAGTGGGTTTGCTACGGTCCCTCGAGTTAATCCCAGTAAACGTGGTTTGGTTATATATCGTCCATCGGTCGTGGCAAACCGTAAAGAAACAAGTGTGTGATTTGGGTGCTTTTCCATCGGTCAGGGAAATCTGTAAAGAAATCGGTTGCCTCCATGAATGGCGTTGTCGTTGTAACTCCGTATAGAACTTGTCATTACCTAGCAGGCCTTCAGTGGTTCTGGACTAGGGTAATGGGCAGGAGTCTATAGTTGTTACCTTTGTCTGTACGACAGAGTCGGTACATAGGATTTTATTTACATCATTTCTCCTCGGCTGTGTTGTCAGAGGGGAGCTTACTGTTTTATTTACAGCTTTTCCTTAACTGTGGCATGATATCTGTTAGGATGATATGCATAGTTTGAAGGATGAAAAATGTGAGATTTTATAAAATAAAACCTTTTTGAGACTCGTGATAGTCTGATGAAAAACTTGTGGCTTTGGAAGGAAAACCTTTCGGCTCCCGTGGTTGAGCCCGTGTGTGTATTTGCATAGCCTGCTTGACAGTTTTATTGTCTATGTTCCTATTGGGCTTCGGCTCACGGTGTGAGATTTTGCTGTAAAACCTTTTCAGGTGAGCATGATGAGCTGACCTAGTTGCAGAGGTGATGGAAGGCTTGCTGCAGTTTTCTCGTTTTAACATGTACTTACACATGTGACGCCTGTTGAGACTGGTTTTATACGCCTTTTGGCGATATGCTTATTCATGTATGAGATACATGTTTTCAGTTTATGAGAGTTGAACTGTGGAAATCTTTTACCCAAATGTTGTTTTAACTATCAACTATGAAACCTATTTTCTTAAATGGGTGTTTCGATGGGCTTTCGCGTGACCCAGATGTTTGGGGCGTGACAAATACTAAGGATCTGCTGTCTGATCGTCGAAAATCGATTCTCGGGCCCCCAAGAAGTTAGAGAGAAGGCAGAGCTTTCTAGGTTTCAAAAGCTTAGAGAGATAGAGAATATGTTTTGAAAATATCTAAGGCTAGATATTTATAGGCTCGCGAAAATATCTTTTTTTTTAATTCGCACCACATTGCCCAACAACCTCGAGGACCAACCCCATATGCATATCTAAATCCGATCATGAACAAAATGCATATAAACATGCTGAAACAAAAATGATAAACACGCATCGAAAAACGTCGAAAAAGAAAATGGGTCAGGGTCTCACAACTCTACCCCCTTATAGGAATTTCATTCTCAAAATTCAACACAAGGTCAAAAAGGAACAACCCCGTCGATCACCATCGACACCGGCACGAGAGGTGGTCAGCCAAACCATTCCTAGGATACGGTCAAACAAGGTGGTGCACTATAAACAATGGTTAACTACCTCGAAGACACGGGATCTACATCTCATCCCAACCTTATAAGCTCACCAACCGACATCTCAGCACCTAACACATAACCCATAGAGGCCATCACTAACTCCCACACAGATGAAATGAAGCAACACAAATCTCCCACATTACCACCATTGCCCTCAACTCAGGCTCTCTCCCTCTTCCCCTAAAAGTCTCAACCAGTTGGCCAATGGAGCCAACCAACACACGCAGCAACCCTACCGAGGAGAACCGACAAGAGCAAATTCCCGACTTGAGGATTCCACAATTCAGGTACCTTGTTTGGATTCTCGGTCCTTCTAACCCAATTCTTTTCTTTTGGGGTGACCGGATTAAGATTCAATCTCAATTCGCATGTTCTTTCATTTATATAGTTAATCTTGTTTATTTCATATAATTTAATTGTTTTCTTTACTTCTTTAATCGTTAATTCCTTCGCACTCACGCTTAGCATATTGTAATTTCCATTTGTATTTATTAAATTAGTGCTAAAATATTCTTGCAATTACAACTAATTAATATTGTTAATTGTTATAACAATGCACTTACATTTATGTGAATGTAGTAATTAATACTGCATTTCATATTTAAGTTAGATAGTTGTTTTTAATTTTTTTTATTTTTCTAGCACTAATTTAATTTTCTTTACTAATTTTTCTCTTCATGTTTTTTAATAATCTCAATTCAATGTATCCTTCTCTTAAGCATTAGTTTAATGTCTTTCTTTCTATTTCTTTCATTTGCAATGTAGTTTTAATTTTCTTTTAATGCACCATATTCTTTCTCATAACCAATAGTTTAATATTTTTGTATTAGCATTTATCTTTTCTTTCTTTTTTTTTTTATAGTTAATTTAATATCTCTTTCTAGTTTTTATTTTCTTTTTTCTTTTTCTACTCTTTTATATTAGTATAATTTCTTCCTTTAATATTTTCTTTTCATTACTAGCTTTTGATTTGTTTATAATGTCCAATTTTCTTTTCTCTTAATACCAATTTAATTTTTCTCTTTATTAGTGTTTTCTTTCCCTTCATGTTAATATTTATTCCTATTAGACTCCTTCTTCATTTTTTCTTTCTAATTTTATTTTTTTATAACTTTATTTTATTAACCATAAAAATCATAAAAAATCTTTTAATTTAATTCTCATTTTTTGAATGTAATTTTCTTCCCTTTTGTTTTCTTTTCTCTTTATTTTCTTTCATTCCTTTTAAAATTTAAATAGTTAGCTTTCTTTCTCGTTAAGTTCAATAATTATTTTCTAGTTTTCTTATTCTTAGTATAAATTTTCTTTTATAAATTTTTTTCTTATTTTCTTTAAATCTTTGAACTCTCTTTTATTAAAACACACTTATTTTGCTAGTAAACTTTCTTTCTTTTAAAATATAGAATTCTTGTGCATCTTTTATTTTTAGTACTTATCATGTTCCTATTTTTTTTTCTTTCTAAATGAATGTTATGCATGTGTTGCTTTTTTTCTTTAAATGCATATTTAGAGTAGTTTAATTTATTTTGTAGCAAATCATGTCTAGATTATTTTAGCATCTTTAGTCTATTCATTTGAACCATGCTAGTTTAGTTTATATATATATATATATATATCGCATGCAGGTGTGTTCTATGTATCATTTAGATAGAAATTGCATGTCATAGGATTTAGGAATTAATCCCTTTATTTATCCTAATTTGGAGTGCTATGTACATATGTTATGTATTTTTTATATTTGATTTTGGATGTTCTCTCTTTGCCTCCATTTTCTTTAGTTGCATGCATTTGAGAAATTCTATTAAAGAACCAATGATGATTAGTAGAGGCCAACCTTACAGTTGGGCGAACGGGGTGCCTAACACCTTCCCCGATTCGTACCTTAACCCCCGAACCCTATTTCTCTGGTTAACGTTTCAAAGATCAGTGGCTATTCTTATTTTTCTTAGTTTTTTTCAAAAACTAAGTGGCAACTCTATTTTCAATGAAAGGGATTTTCAAAATTTAGTTTTTAAGGTGTTAAAATATTCTTTGCAAAACATCTTTTGAATTCTCTTATTTTTGACCCCTAAATCCCAACGCAACAGCATTTTCTGGCGACTCTGCTGGGGACTAATTTATAAAATCAAATAAGAGGGCTAAACTTGAAAACATAATTGGTTCTTAATAAAATTTCTCATTTGTATTTTTGCATACATATGCATTGTTCTTCAAACCCCCATGCCTGGTCGACCTAATGCCCTAAACGTTAATCTATTTCGGGGATTGTTGGGAAGACGGGCAACCCTTACTGGCTGTACTCTACCATAGGTACAGTAAAAGAGTTTGGGCATACTATTTGACCATGTCCTGCACCACTCAAGGCATGGGAGGTATATACCCAGCTCTATTCAGAAGGTACCCTATTCAGATTGACCAAAACTAGCCTTTTGCATATAGTGAACTTAGAACACCCCATTTAGGTGCTGCTAACCCTAATAAGATTATGTGTTTTTCTTTATTGTATATTTTAATTGTATATTGTTAGGATTGTTTGTTCAGATTAGACTAGTTCTTTCCCCTAGTTCGGCCTGAATTTTCTGTTATCCTTTGATTAGATTAGTTTTTGGCCTCCGGGTTCTTACTCGGGTTTCGTCCCTTACCCTGATTAGTTTTTCACCCCGTAGTTCTCTTCCTAGAGTCATGCCCATGTTTCGTTTTAACACCTCTAAGATAGTCTCTCTTTCCTGTGTTTCGTTTTGGGCCTTTAAAATTATTTCTCCCCCTTCCGAGTTCTTCTCGGCTTGCTAATTCTATACCCCATTTTTTGTCTAAGCTTGCTTTCTTCAAACCCTTTTCTTTTGACCTGTGTGAGAAAGTTTTGTTTTTTTACCGTTATGCTGTCAGTTTTCCTCATAAGTCGAACCAGTCTCTTGAGGGTTAGAATAGTTTTTTTACCGAAACGCCATCTGCTTAGATATAACCTTTCCTCTAGAACTTGGTTGATCTATCCCCTTTGGTTCTCACCCTGGGTTTTTAGATGTTCAATTGTTATGCTGGTGGTATGAGCCCAACAGGGGCATTATTTCAGTTTCAGCTGTTTTGGGTATCTGGGATATTTGCTGTCTGTTGTCTAAAGTTTTTTGAAAAATGTCTGAGACTGGTTATTCCGCTTGTGGGATTTAGGTTTTTCTGTGGGTTACCATTGATCCGAAAAGAGTACAGTCGAACGAGTTTGAGCAAGATCAGAATCAGGCAGACTTCGTAGAGTTTTCGAATCAACAGACATGGCAGGGAACGAAATTAATCTGACAGCCCTAATGAGGGCTATTACCAAGATACAGCGGGCTGTAGAGCAGCAGACCCAAGCTCAAACTCAATGTCAGGCACAGATACAAGCAATTCAGACCCGTATGCTCGGTATGAATGGACAGCCAGACAATACGAATGAGAACGGTGAAGATTTTTGGGATGACAACCAAAGGCCCGAGATATCGCAAGTTGCTGTGCCACCTCGGGTTCCCCGCCCGATTGTGGTAGGAGATGAAAATACCGCTCAGTCTAGGGAATCCGCACTAGCGAAAAAGATTGACCGGATGGAAAAGGTGCTGAGGAAAGCTAAAAGAGTGGAAGAATATATGCTAGATGTAGGTGGTTTGTGCCTATTTCTGGATGTAAAATTGCCCGAGACGTTCAAGATGCCAGAAATAGAAAAGTTTGACGGCACTGGGGGTCCCCGTATCCATCTAAGAATGTATGTTGGCACCCTCTCCCTATGGGGATCGATGATTAGCTTAAGGCCCAATTATTCCATCGATCGCTTTCTGGGGCTGCGCAAAGATGGTTTCTCTCTCTAGAAATGACCAAAACTAGAACATGGGAGGATATAACCACTGCCTTCATCAGCTAGTATAGCTACAACGTCCAGCTAGACGTCACTACTCGAGAGCTTAAAACAACCCGACAAGAGAATCGGGAATCTTTTGTCGACTTCCTGACCCGTTGGAGGGGTAAAGCTGCAAAAATAACAAACAGGCCAACTGAGAAAGAGCAGGTAAGGATTATGATTAAGAATCTGCCATCTCCGTTAAAATGCTATCTTATCACGCAGCCACTTTCCACCTTTGAACAGTTGTTCGACGCTGGTGTGCAAATTGAGGACGCTATCCAATCCGATGATATCGAGAAGACATAATTCAGTCAGAAACCACCACAAAGGAATTTCCCCACAAACAATCAAAACCCATCCGTAACAACTAACCTCGTGTCCCGCTCGGGCGAGGTGAACCTTTTGAACCCTTCTTTCTCTACCCATCAAACAAGCAACCTTCAGCAGTCGGGAAATGGTCAGGAAACACAACAACAGTCGCGAAGAATTTTCACGCCTCTCAACATCTCGATATCCACTGCTCTAAACCGTTTGGTAGAGAAAGGACTCATCAAGGTACTAGATCCTATGCCAACACCTGACCCGCTTCCCCCGAGGTACAATGCCTCTCAATACTGTGCTTTCCATCAGGGTCACGGGCATTTAACTGATAAATGCATGAGGCTCTGACATGAGATCCAGAATCTCATTGACAATAAAGTGATCCCTCCTCCATCAGTCACCCCAAAATCGAACGTCATTACCAACCCACTGCCAAATCATGCCAGGCAGGCTGGGGTAAGTTACATGTCTTTAGGAGAATCGAAGGACCCGAGTCAGCACATCTGCTCAGCACACCTACCCCACCCACATGTTTCAATAACTCAGAACCAAACAGTATGCTCATTCATGATGATTAGAGGTAGTCGAGACAGAATGGAAGAATGGAATGATAATGCCTGGGAATGGTATCGATTGATGATCCAAATCTATCAACAGGAAGAGGAGCGCAACGAGGTAGACGATTGGCCATTGGATTACCCGACTCGACCTTATAGGTTCGGTCATGTACTTGATGGAATCACCCTTCCCCAACTTTTTAAAGAGAAAGTACACATTGGCGACATGAAATCCTATTGGCTAGTCAGGATTTTGTTGAAATCTGATGGGACCGAATGGACTGATATTTAGGCCGCTCAGGAGTAGCAATCGAGCATTATTGAAGAGGACATCTGGGAGGAGGTTGACAATACATGGGCTATCAAAGATGATCAGGAAAGAAAGGAAAGGGCAGCCATTAGTGACCTAAGTGATTTGTGGGCATTCGAAGGCCCTCTACACGTAAACAAAGTAAGACAAACTGATAGTGTGACGCCGGGGTTATGGGACCCCATAGACGGCGTGGAACACCTAACCAGAAGTGGATGGAACTTTAAGCCAGCTCAGTTAGAGAGAGGACAACCAAGTGGAAAAGGAAAAGAGACAGAGCAAGAGGATGAGGATAATACTGTATTGAGACAGCTGAAAAAGACGCAGGCCAACATCAGTATCTGGGGCTTGTTTATGGCGTTGCATAAGTATAGACAAGCTATTTTGAAAGTATTGAACAAGGCCAGTGTCCCGATAGATGAAACTCCCGAGTAGCTTATTGGACTTATTCTACCAGCTGCCGAACTGAAAGTTATTTCCTTTTCTGATAAGGATTTGCCCGCTGAAGGAAAAAGTCACAACAAGCCGCTTCATATCACTGTCAAGTGCCTAGAAAAATAGGTCCCGGTGACCCTCATTGATAATAGGTCCACCTTGAACGTTTGCCCATTGAGAACGGCTGTCTGCTTAGGGATGAGGCTAGACTAGTTCACTCCCTACAATCAAGGAGTACGAGCCTACGACAACACAAGAAGAGATGTGTTAGGACTGGTGTCATTTGCCGTTTCAGTAGGACCTATAAAAACGTCAGTTGAGTTTCACGTGCTAGATGTGCCGGCCTCCTTCAATCAGCTGCTAGGCAGGCCATGGCTACATGACCCAAATGTCCAGGCAGTACCATCTATCCTTCACCAAAAATTGAAATTAATAAAGAACGGGACAGTTTTAACTATCCACGGAGAGGACAGTATTCACCCCCGAAAAAAGGAGAGGGCACAACTCTGCTAGAAGTATAGTATAGCGAAGATGATGTGTTGCTCAGTGGCTTTCAGTTTGATGAAACACAGGCTGTTCAGACGCTGATGAATGAAGAAGAAAGGTATGTCAACCCACGAGCTTTAATGATGATGAGAAAAATGTCCTTCTTCCCTGGCATGGGATTGGGACATAAACTGCAAGGAATCCCGAAACCCATTCAGGTATTGCCGACTTCGCACTATTTTTGTCTTGGGTATGAGCCAACGGAAGAAGATCTGGAAGGGCTTAGAAGGGGATGAAAGGCCAATTATTCTGGGACACTCAATGGGTACTTCTCCAGGAAAGGGGAAGATTTCCCGTATTGTGTCTTTTTGGAGCCGTGAATCGACGAAGAGACCAATCAAAAGTTGCCTGGGTTGGAGATCTTTTTCAACCACCAGTTGTCTGACACAGAGGAGGAAGAAACAGTGGAAGGAGACAAGGAAGAAAAGAAGGTTCAAAAAGAAGATTGGGCTGACAGACTCGACGGTACCGACCTGGGAATGCTATTCAACGAGAAGATGACTCAGCTGCGTATAACTGAATCGGACGATTTCATGATGGTCTTTAGCGTGCTGACAGATTGCACCAAACTCATTGTCGACGCGGCCGCAAAGGAAGTAAAGAACTGGTCCATCGAGTTTTCTGATGTGAAGGTCGTCTATCCTAAGTCCAAGTTTGAGTTGGAGTCTGTAATTGTGGACACGTCTGTTGGTGCTCCTCTTCCTGCTTTTTATCATCGAGTTTGTAATTCCCACTGTTCTTGATGAAATGAACGAAGTTTCTGATTACTCTGCTTTGTTTGATTTATTTCATATGTCTTCCGACGATTTTGAATTCGACGGAAATATCCCCGAAGAAATAAAATTTTTAATAAAAAGAGAAGAAAAAAAGCGTGCCCAACTAATAATTGAAGAAACTTTATCAATAAATATGGGTAATGAAACTAACCCGCAAAATGTTCAAATTAGTTCCTCTTTATCCTTAATCGAACAAGAGCAATTAATAACTTTATTAAAAGAATTCAAAGATGTATTTGCATGGTCTTACGAAGATATGCCTGAAACAGATCCTGATATTGTCCAGCACCACATCCCCCTATACCCTGATATTAAACCGGTCAAGCAAAAATTGAGACGAATCTGGCCAGAATGGACTCAAAAGTTCAAAGAAGAGGTTTCTAAACAGATCAACGCTGGATTTCTAATGGTAACCGAGTATCCAAAATGGGTAGCCAACATTGTACCGATTTTAAAGAAGGATGGTCGTATCCGAGTCTGCGTGGATTTTCGGGACCTCAACAAGGCTAGCCCAAAAGATGATTTTTTGCTGCCTCACATCGACATCTTGGTAGACAGTACGGCGGGACATGCCTTGCTGTCATTCATAGATGGTTTCTCCGGGTACAACTAGATTCTGATGGATCCTAAAGACAGGGAAAAGACGAGATTCACCGCGCCTTGGGGTACCTATTATAACCGTGTTATGCCATTTGGCTTGAAAAATACCGGGGCAACCTATCAAAGGGCTGCCACTACC
>JAUMHN010307801.1:0-18414 GCA_032360265.1 Heliamphora ciliata
TCCAGTTAATTTTTTACCAAAAATCGTTTTACAAAAACGATGATCTTGGCAGTTTTGCCTCCAATACCTGGCGACCGCTAACTCCAAATGGCCTGACGTGTCCCAAAACGTGGTAACACCTCATTGGTTGAAGAACTCTATAAATTATGTACCCATGGTACATTTTTCAGAACAGAAATTGAGGGAGAGGTTTTGAGAGAAAAGCTCTACCGAGTCGCCGAGCAATTTCGAGTCCCGACGCTGAAGCCCTGCCGAAATACGGAGATTTGAACCTCCGACATCTACATTGAAACCTTGCTTGTATCACCACCCGAGGATTGACCCATCGAAGTACATTCCTCCAACTTGAGGATTATTAAGCAATCCAGGTACCTCGTTTGGATTCCCGATCTTTCTAACTCCATTCCCTCTCTTTTGGAGTGATCGGGTTAAAATTCGATTTCAATTCACATTTTCCTTTCATTTACATAGTCAATCCTATTTGTTTCATGTAATTTGGTTATTTTTTTTAATTATTTAGTTATTCATTTCTTCACATTCACACTTAACACATTTGTTATTTTCTTTCATTCATTAATTCATTAAATAGTGCTAATATTTTTTTGGCAACTATAACTTATTGATGTTGTTAGTTGTTATAAAAAGCATTTACATTATATGAATGTAATTGTCAATATTACATTCATATCCTCCTATCAAAATACTTGTGTGCTTGTTTCTTTTTATTTATTTATTTTATTAGTTATTATTTTAATGTCTCTTTATTTTCAGCATTAGTTTAATGTCCTCTTTCTTTTTTTATTTCCTTTTCTTTTGATTGCAATATCGCTTTAATTTCCTTTCAAAGCACCATTTTCTTTCTTTTTCTTTTCTTTATTTATTTCCTTTTCTTATAATATTGGTTTAATGCTCCTTCATTAGCCTTTATTTCCCATTTTCTTTTCTTTTCTTTATAGTAGTGTAATTTTCTTTTTTTGCATTTTATTTCATTTTCTTTTCTTTTTCTTGTAATGTAACTCTATTTTCTTTTTATTCTATTTCCTTTCTTTCTTTTCTTTTTCTTTTTCTTTCCTTTTCATAAAGTTTTTTAATTTAATTTTCATTCTTTAATTTTCTTCTCTTTTGTTTTCTTCTTACCTTATTTTCTTTAAATGTAAATAATTAGCTTTCCTTCTCATTAGTTTAATAAGCATTTTCTGATTTTTTCATTTTTAATATAAATTTTCTTTTAAAAACTCTTCCCTTATTTTCTTTAAATCTTTAAACTTTCTTTTGTCATGACACTTATATATTTGTTTTCTTTATTAGTAAACTTTCTTTTTTTATATAGGATTTTTATGCATATTTTATTTTACATTTCTTATTTCTTTTATTAATTCATCATGTTAACCTAGTTTGTTTTAATAAATATGCATGTTTTTTTAGTTACTTTGAAATCATATTTAGAATAATTTAGTTTATTTTGTAACAATTCATGTTTAAATAGTTTTAGCATCTTCTAGCATGTTTTTGTTGTTTTATGCATACTATGATGTTTATGTTATTTTTGTAAATATTACATGTGAGAATGTTTCATGTATCATTTATTTAGAAATTGCATGTCGTAGGACTTAGAAATTCATCCCTTTATTTGTCATAATTTGGTGTGCTATGTACATAAGTTATGTATTTTTCATATTTGATTTTAGATGTTCTCTCTTTGCCTCAATTTTCTTTATTTGCATGCATTTGAGAAATTCTATTAAAGAATCAATGATGATTAGTAGTGCCTAACCTTATGGTTGGGCGAACGGGGTGCTTAACACCTTCCCCGATTCGTATCTTAGCTCTCGAACCCTCTTTCTCTGGTTAAATATTTTAAAAATCAGTAGCTATTTTTTTTCTTAGTTTTTTTCAAAAACTAAGTGGCGACTCTATTTTCAATAAAAATGGATTTTAAAAAATTTAGTTTCTAAGGTGTTAAAATATTTTTCAAACATCTTTTGAATTCCCTATATTTTGGAATATTCACAAAAAATTCCAAAATTCTAACGCCACAGTATTTTTTGGCGACTCTGCTGGGGACTGATTTATAAGATCAAATAAAAGGGTTAGACTTGAAAACATCATTGGTTCTTAATAAGAATTTTTTATTTGCATTTTTGCATGCATATGCATTGTTCTTCAAAACCCCCTTGTCTGGTCGACCCAATGCCCTGAACGTTTATCCGTTTCGGGAATTGTTGGGAAGACGGGCAACCCTTACTGACTGTACGCGCTATCATAGGTGCAGTGAAAGAGTTTGGGCGTACTATTTGATCATGTCCGGCACCACTCTAGACATGGGAGGTATATACCCAGCTCAATTCAGAAGGTACTCTGTTCGATTGACTAAAGTCAGCCTTTTGCATATAATAGTTTAGAACCCCCCATTAGGTACTGCTAACCCTAGTAGGATTATGTGTTTTCTTAATTATATGTTTCGATTGCATATTGTTAGGATTGTTTGTTCGGGCTTAAGCTAGTTCCTCTTCCGGGTTCGGCCCAGGTTTTCTCTCATCCTTTGTTTAGGTTAGCTTTTCTTTTGGGTTCTTACCTGGGTTTTGTTCTTCACCATATTTGGTTTTCATGCCACAGTTTTTTTTCTCGGGGTTATGCCCGTGTTTTGTTTTGAAGCCTTTAGAGTAGTTTCTCTCTTCTAAGTTCTTCCCGATTTGTTAGTTTCATACCCCCGCCTTTGTTTAGGCTCGTTTCCTTTAGATCCTTGTTATACCTGCGTGAGTTAGTTTCTTACCATTATGCTGCCTGTTTTTTCTTAGGATTCTAGGTCAAACCACTCCCCTCGGCCTAGCTCTATTTTCTTGCTGGAGTACTACCCATTTCTTCACCCGGGTTTAGTCAAACCGGTTCAGTTGTTATGAGTCCGACAGGGGCATTGTTATAGGTTCCGTGATTATCTGCCTATGATTTTCTGTTTCAGATATCTGGGATATTTGCTATCTATCATCGAATTTCTTGATCGGGAAATATTTGATACTGGTTATTTTTCTTTTGAGATCCAGGTTTTCTTCGGGTCTAGATCATTGAGCCGAGAAGAGCACAGTTGACACGTGTTTGGGCAAGATCAGTTACGGACAAACTTTATAGGGTATCTGAACAGCTAACTGAGCCAGCTGAAATGGCAGAGAATGAGGTGAACTTGATAGCTCTGATGAGAGCTATTATTGAGATACAAAGAGTTGTGGAGCAACAGATCCAAGCCCAAAACCAATGTCAGGCGCAGATCTGGGCAATTCAGGCCCGTATGCCTATTGTGAATGGACAACTGGATGACACAAATGAGAATGGCAAAGACTTCTGGGACAATAACTAATGACTGGAGGTACTGCAAGTTGCTGTGCCACCTCGAGTTCCCTGCCCGGTAGTGGTAGAAGAAGAAAACATTGCCCAGTTTAGGGAGTCTACACTGGCGGAAAAGATCGATCGAATGGAGAAGGTGCTGAAAAAGGCTAAAGGAGTATAAGAGTATATGCTAGATGTAGGCGATTTATGCCTATTCCCAGATGCAAAACTGCTTGAAAAATTTAAAATGCCAGAGATGGAGACATTTGATGGTACTGGTGACCCCCGGACTCATCTGAGAATGTACGTTGGAACTCTCTCACCCATGGAAATTGATGATCAGCTCAAAGCCCAACTTTTCCATCGATCACTCTCTAGGGCTGCACAAAGGTGGTTTTTTTCTTTGGAGGTAGCCAAAAATTAGAACTTGGGAGGACATAGCCACGACTTTTGTTAGTTAGTACAGTTACAATGTCCAACTGGACGTCACCACCAGAGAGCTCAAAATCACTCGACAGGAGAGCCGGGAGTCTTTTGTTGATTTCTTAACTCGGTGGAGGGGTAAAGTCGCTAAGATGACAAATCGACCCGCTGAGAAGAAATAAGTGAGGATCGTGATTAAGAATCTGCGGTCTCCACTAAAATGGTATCTTATTACTCAACTGCTTTCTACCATTGAACAGTTATTTGACTCTAGAGTACAGATTAAAGACGCCATTGAGTCTGGAGATATCGAGAAAGCCGAACCTAGCCAGAAACTAAGGAGGACATTCCCTGCAACCAACCAAAACTAATCTGCTGCCACCAATTTCGTGTCTCGCCCGAACGAGGTAAACCTGCAGAATTCATCCTCTTCTGGCTAACAATCCAATAATACCCAACAGTCAGACAATGGACAACAGCACCAAAGGCCAAGGAGGGTGTTCACTTCCCTTAATATTTCTTTATCCACCACCCTGAGTCGACTCGTCGAAAAAGGGCTCATCAAGCCACTGGATCCCATGCCTGTACCTGATCCCCTATTGCCAAGATTTAATGCTTTCCAATACTGTGCCTTCCACAAAGGCCACGGGCATTTGACTGATAAGTGTCTAAGGTTGCGCTATGAGATCTAGAATCTCACCGACGATAAGGTAATCCCTCCGCCCTCTGCCGCTTTAAAACCAAACGTCACAACTAATCCCCTACCAAACCATGCTAAGCAGTCGGGGGTGAATTGTCTAGCTCTAGGGTAATCAGAAGATCCGAACCAATATATAAGTTCAGCATGCCTGCCGCGTCCTCATGTTTCGGCGACTGAGGATCAGATAGCATGCTCGTTTATTATGGTTAGAAATGCTTGGGATAGGATGGAAGAATGGGATGATGGTGCCTGAGGATGGTATCAGATAGCATTCCCAGCTATCCAACAGGAGGAAGAATAGCATAATGAGAAAGACGACTGGCCGTTGGACTATCCAGCCCGGCCATATGGGTTCGGCCACGTGCTTGATGGCATCACTCTTTCCCAACTTTTTGAGAAAGAGATATATGTCGACGAGATGCAGTCTTATTGGTTGGTGAGAGTTGTGCTGAAATCAGACGGAGCGGAGTGGACCACTTTTTAGGCTGCTCGGGAACATCAGGTGGATTTTATCGAAGAAGACATTTGGGAGGAAGTTGATAATACATGGGCTATAGAGTATGATGAAGAAAGAAGAGGAAGAGCAATGGTTGGTGGATTAAATGATTTGTGGGCATTTGAAAGCCCTCAATGCATAGATGAAGTAAGACAGGCTGAGAATATAATACCGGGATTGTGGGATCCCAAGGAGGGAATAGAACATCTAACTAGAAGTGGGTGGCATTTCAAGTCAGCCGAGCTGGAGAAAGGGCAACCAAGCAGAAAAGGGAAGGAGAAAGAACAAGAAGAAGAGGAAGATGCAGTGCTGAAGCAGTTAAAGAAGACGTAAGCCAATATTAGCATTTGGGAGCTACTGATGGCCTCACATAAACACAGACAAGCTGTGCTAAAGGTTCTGAATAAAACCAGCATTTCAATAGATGTCACCCTGGAGCAATTGATTGGACTTATTCTGTTGGCGGTAGAGCTAAAAGTCATTTTTTATAAAGATTTACCAGCAGAGGGAAGAAATCATAACAAGCTGCTACACATTACCATTAAATCCCTAGACAAATGGGTCCCTGTGACTCTTATTGATAATGGGTCTGCATTAAATGTATGTCCGTTCAGAACAACACTCTGTTTAGGACTAAATACGGAGCACTTCACACCGAGCAATCAAGGAGTCCGAGCCTATGACAATACAAGGAGGGACATACTGGGACTCGTATCGTTCGCAATATCAGTGGGGCCCTAGGAAACATCGATCGAGTTCTATGTACTAGATGTACCGGCGTCTTTCAACTTGTTGTTGGGTAGACCCTGGTTGCATGACCCAAGTGTTCAGGCTGTACCATCGACTCTCCATAAAAAATTAAAGCTGATAAGAAATGGGACAATTCTAACTATTCACAGAGAAGACAGCATTCATCCCCCAAGAGGAGGAGAGGGCTCAACTATGTTGAAAGTTCAGCATAGTGAAGATGATGTATCGCTCAGTGGTTTCTGATTTGATGAAGCACAGGCTGTCCAGATGCTAATGAATGAGGAGGAAAGGTACATCAACCCAAGGGCAATCACGATGATGAGGCAAATGTCCTACTTTTCGGGTATGGGACTAGGGCGTAAACATCAAGAAATCCCCTAATCTGTTCAGGTATTGCCAGCTTCTTGTCAATTTGATCTTGGATACAAATCAATGGAGGAGGATTTGGAAGGGCCTAAGAAGGGATGGAAGGTCAATTATTCAGGAACTCTCAATGGGAACTTTGTTAAAGAGGGGGAAGATTTTCTATACTGCGGCTTTTTGGAACCATGGATCAACGAAGAAACCAATCAAAAACTGCCAGGGCTGGAGATCTTTTTCAGCCATTAGTTGTCTGATACCGAGGAGGAAGTGAAAGGGGAAGATGAAGAGGAGAAGATTCAAAAGGAAGATTGGGCTAACAAGCTCGATGGAATCGGCATGGGAACATTGTTCAATGAAAAGATGGTATAATTGAAAGTAACCGACTCGGGCTGCTTCATGATGGGCTTCAGCGCGCCAACTGACTGCACCAAGCTCATTGTCAACGTGGCTACAAAGGAAGTGAAGAACTGGACCTTAGAGTCATGTGGTGTACATGATGTCTGTTCCGAGTTCAAGTCTGAGTCTGAGTCTGAGTCTGTGGTTGAGGGCACATCTGTTTGTGCACCTCTCCCTGTTTATGCTTTCGAGTTTGTAATTCCATCTTCCTTCAATAAAATGAACGAAATTTCCTATTACTCTGCTTTGTTTGATTTATTTTATACGCTTTCCAATGATTTTGAGTTTGACGGGGATATCCCTGAAGAAATAAAATTTTTAATAAAAAGAGGAGAAGAAATGCGTAACAAACTAATAATTGAAGAAACTTTATCAATAAATTTGGGTAATGAAAATAACCCGCAAAATGTTTAAATTGGTTCTTCTTTATCTTTAGTTGAACAAGAACAATTAATAATTTTACTAAAAAAATTCAAGGATGTATTCGCATAGTTTTATGAGGATATGCCCGAAATTGATCCTGACATTGTCCAACACCATATCCCCTAATTCCTTGATGCCAAATCGGTCAAACAAAAATAAAGACGAATCCGGCCAGAATGGGCTTTGAAGATTAAAGAAAAAGTTTCCAAACAGATTAATGTAGGATTCATCATGGTAACTTAGTATCCAAAGTGGGTGGCTAATATTATCCCAGTGCTGAAGAAATATGGACGCATCCGAGTATGTGTGGATTTTTGGGACCTCAACAAGACTAGCTCGAAAGACGATTTTTCACTACCACACATTGATGTCTTGGTAGACAGTACAGCGGGGCACGCCTTGCTGTCATTCATGGATGGCTTCTCCGGGTACAACCAAATTTTGATAGATCCCGAGGATAGAGAAAAGACGACATTCACCACGTCTTGTGGGACCTATAGTTACCGCATTATGCAATTTGGTCTTAAGAATGTAGAGGCAACCTATCAGATGGCTGCCACAACGTTACTGCATGACATGATACGTAAGGAGGTCGAAGTGTACGTGGATGATATGATAGTCAAGTCCAAGGATCGGGATGGCCACATCACAGCACTGCGAAAGTTCTTTGAAATGATTTGAAAATACAAGATATGGCTCAATCCAAAGAAATGTGCCTTTGGAGTTACTACCGAAAAGATGCTCGGGTTTATGATCACGCAACGAAGCATTAAAGTTGATCCTTCAAAGATTAAAGTAATTTTGGAAATGCCTCCTCTGAAGACCGAGCGAGAAGTCAGGGGCTTTCTGGGTAAAATACAGTTTATCAGTCGATTCATTGCAAAACTGACAACTACCTGTGGGCCGCTCTTTCGTCTGCTAAAGAAAGGTGTCGAGTTTGAATGGGATCAGAAATGCCATGACGCCTTTAATGCCGTACGATAGTATCTGCAAAATTCACATGTTCTAGTTCCTCCCGAACCTGATAGGCCGCTGATTCTCTATCTGTCAGTGATTGACTCGGCTATGGGATGTATACTGGCGCAAGAGGGTGAAACTGAAATAAAAAAGGCTGTCTACTACTTAAGTAAGAGGATGACAGGGTCAGAAATACGGTACACACCATTAGAAAAGACATGTTGGGGCTTGTTTGGGCTTTCCTAAAACTGAGGCATTATATGTTATTTTTCACGGTGAATATCATCTCCCGGATGGATATGTTGAAGTACCTATTTGAAAAGCCGGCATTGACAGGATGGTTGGCTCGATGGTTGCTGTTATTATCAGAGTTTGATCTTAAATATGTCACCCAAAAGTCAGTCAAGGGTAGAGCAGTGGCGGAATTCCTGGCCGATCAACCGGTTGAGGGAGGTGAAGACACAGAGTTCTAGTTTCCTGACAAACAGCTAATGAAAGTCGGGGATGACAAGTGGACTTTATATTTTGATGGCGCATCCAATCAATATGGCTATGGAATAGGAGTCATTCTTGTCGCTCCTGACGAATCCCACGTCCCTTTGTCTTTGAAACTCAATTTTGAAGTTACCAACAATCAGGTTGAGTATGAAGCATGTTTAGCTGAATTGGAGGCAACTTTAGAATTAGGGGCAAGGAAGTTGGAAGTCGTTGGAGATTCAGCACTGGTGGTTTCACAAGCGAGAGGAGAATGGAAGGTCAGGGACCTAACTTTGATTCTCTATCATTAAGAGCTAGAGAAATTAATACCGTGTTTCGAATCAGTGATCTTTACCCATGTGCCAAGACTGCAGAACAAGTTCGCCGACGCACTGGCTACCCTAGCATCTATGATTGACATACCATCCGGAGTCAGAATGAGGCCTTTGATAATTGAACAAAAGAGAAAGTCGGTATACGAGACGACGGCCGCAATTGAGGAAAGAATTGATGACATTCCATGGTACTTTGACATTCAGAACTTTGTGGAGAAAGGAGAATATCCCAAGTTTGCCAACAAAAAGGACAAAAGGGCAATATGACGATTATCTGCACAGTTTGTCATTTGCGGTGGAAGACTATACAAATGAGGGCATTCTAACGTCAATAAACTATGCGTGAACAATGAAGAAGGTAAAGAACTGATGAACGAAATCCATGCGGGAGTTTGTGGGCCACACATGAGCAAAAATATGTTAGCCAAAAAGATCCTGCGACAAGGGTACTTTTGGATGACAATGAAGACAGACTGCATACAGTTCGTGCAGAGGTACTACAAATGTCAGATTCACGCAAATCTCATGCACGTTCCCCCATCTCAGTTATACAACCTGACGTCACCATGGCCTTTCTCAGTATGGGGCATCGATGTGATCGGTAAGGTAACACTGAAGGCATCAAATGGGCACGAGTTCATCTTAGTGGCCATTGACTCCTTTACCAAGTGGGTGGAAGCAGCCTCCTACTTGGTATTGAAAGCCTCTCATGTTGCTAAGTTCATCAAGCAAAACATCATTTGCTAGTACGGGGTCCCGCATGAGGTCATCTCAGATAATGGCTCGCATTTTTAAGGAGAGGTCTTGGATTTTTTCGAAGAATATCAGATAGTGGCCCATAAGTCCTCACCATGTCGGCTGCAGACCAATGGAGTGGTTGTGGCAGTAAATAAGAACATCAAGAAAATCCTACAGAAGACGATCAACTCACATAAGGATTAGCCAGAGCATCTACCATTTGCACTTTGGGAATACAAAACATCATTTAGAACTTCAACAGGAGCTATGCAATACTCTTTAGTGTACGGGATGGAAGCCGTGCTTCCCATCAAGGTGGAAATTCCTTCACTAAGAGTAGTGGCCGAAGCCAGTATTTCAGAAGCAGAATGGCAAAAGAACTGGATGGAAGAGTTGCTCTTGTTTGATGAAAGAAGGCTGCAGGTTCTGTTTCATGTACAAGGATACCAGATGAGCATAGCTCGAGCGTTCAATAAGAATGTCAAGACCCGGGACCTTAGAGAAGGAGATATGGTTCTTAAGGAAATTAGAGCTCCTATCTTTGACCCGAGAGGCAAGTTCAAGCAAAACTGATCCGAACCGTTTCTCATTAAAACCATCATGACCGGTGGTGCAGTCATTATTATTGATTTGGATGGCAATGTGTTCTCCACTCCAATTAATCTCGATCAACTCAAAAAGTACTATCCTTGAGGTAAAAATAAAGAGAAAATAAAAGCTCGCTGAGTTGAAAACCAAAAAGGCAACTCAGGCAAAAGTTAGAGCAGCCGGCAAGGCTGAAAACCTAAAAGGATAACCTTGGCAAAAGTTAGGGCATCACAAAAGAGAGTGCCAATACCCTAGAACAAATCGAGCCTGAACTACGTCATGGCCTGATTTCATCTTTTTGGGATACGTAGGTAGTTTTTTTAAGAAGTCCGGCCATATTCTTTGTTTTTAATCATCTTTTAATCTAAGTAAGATCAATACAAATTAATTTTTAAAATTAAAAAAAAAACTTTGAATAAATTTGAACCATCCTAAACATAGAGCATAAGTTTTTATTACTCCGTTTTTAAAAATAAAAGGAAGGGCACAGACGTCCTAAACTCTACAAACAAAAAAAAAAGCTGTGAAATCTTTGAAACAAAGCAGGAGGCCTCAAATCCTCCTCATTTTTGCTGCTTGTTTTCCTTCTTCTTTATCTTTTTTCTCCCGATCCTGCATCAGCCATGCCTTATACTCAGTAGAAAGCTCGAGACATTGCAGCTCCTGCATCTCTATATGTGAACGAGACGACCAGGCATCTTGATACAATGCTAGAAATGGAGCCCGCAGCGCAGATGAGAATAAACGACCTCAGATACTGGGAAAGATGATCTGACCGCGACCAAACTGCTGCATGATCCGATGGGGGTAATAGAAAGTAGTCTGACGCAAACCAATCAATAGAACACCAGGGTAATCCATGGTAGTCAGAGTCATGGCAGGGATCCGCCACTAGGAGCACTGCCAGGTGATATCTGGGCTAGTAAGGGATGAGAGATACTATCGTCAGGCTGCCTTAGTGGTGCATATTTGTTAATAAGGGCTGTAAAGGAAAGCTGCAAGACTGTGTCTATCGGTAGGTGGTTTTTATACAAGATTAACATTCTCTATCAGCCAGATCTACAGCAAAAAGTTAGATCAGTGAGAGCAGAGCTTTGCAGTATGACACAAGTTTGATAAAGTGAAAGGTTTGAATCTACCTGAAGGAGCAAGGGGTTGCCAGCAAAAGTAGTGGTCTCACAACGATGAACAGCATCTAGGCCCAACAGCGTCTTAGCCAGAACAAGTGGTACAAAGTCTTTTCCCATCCACATCTGACCAGTAATGTCAACCAGTGCACAGCTAACTCGCCCGTTAGAGGGAACAAGAAGATACTGGGCAAGAAGATAGAAGCAAAGAGCATAACATCGCCACAGTTGAATGTCGAGGTCACCAAGGTCACCGGAAGGACGGAATCTGTCAATGATCCAAGGTATGTCATGACAGTCATCCTGTGTTAGAAGAGAGGCCTCCATCCTAGATAGACCAGAAAGCTGTATCATCTGCTTACGGGTTGAAAGAAAGAAAGTGGGAACTATAACGGAGCTTCGAGGGGTCAAATCCGAAATGGCAGCAAACTCCTCCCCCGTGGGGCATAGCTCTTCAAGGTCGAACCAAAAGACGTGGGATTGTGGGTCCCACAGCTGAGCAGTTGCTTTCAGCAAAGGCCCGTCAATCTTTATGACCATGAGAGGAAATAAGGAGTTGATACCGAAAGGGGCGAAGTTTAAACGTTCAACATGAGAGAATGCCTCAATCCATAAAGAAAGGGGATTAGCCATCTGGGTTAGAACAACAAAAAATGGAGCCTCTAGGGCTGTATTTATAAGACAGGAAAGGGCGAGAAATCAAAATGTCGACAAAAGGTACGTTCAATGTGGCGACCGCCACTATGGAGGTGGCGACCGCCAACTTTGAAAAGCATAGTACCGTGACATCAGCCCTTTAACCAGGCGACCACCAACTTGTAAATGGAAACCGCCATGTCAGTCTCTTTGGAAATGGCGACCGCCATGTTGTGTTATGGCGACCGCCATGTTTGAACATGGCAGGTGTGTATCAGTTTGCAGTTTGAAAGATTTGTATAAATTTTGACATTGTGCATCCACAGCAGATTGAATAGCAAATAAAAAAAAGTCATACAAGCAGATAAACACGTAAAGTATGGCACAAAAATACATAGAATGTATCAAAAATATAAATTGGGCCACCCGGGCCCAATAGAGTGAAAACAGGGGCACGCAAGCCCATAAGTAGCTGGGGCACGCAGGCCCATCAAAACCAAAAAGTATCTGAATGTGTCATGAAGATAAGTAAAACTGGGGAGGAGGAGCTCTCTCTCTCTCAGTCACGCCTCGGGTGAACCCGACGGGAAGAAGGACCGGCCTTTTTAGAACTGTCGTCCTCAAAGAGCCGGTCAAAATCATTGCCATCATCACTGCCAAAAGAGGAAGACACGACTCTCGAGCGGCTCCTGGCAAAGGAAATGGACCCTTTGGAATGAGCTCTAGAGGAGGCAGCACGAGATCCACGACCTCGAACAGGAGCCGGAGCTGGAGGTGGAGCAGGAGGTACTATGCCGGTAGCCAGTACTGGAGGCTGTCAAAAGAGAAGTAAGACTCAGAACAAAAGAAAGTATAGAAAAATCAAAATAAAATATGAGATACTTACGATGGCCACTGGTGTGAAAGTAATACCAGCTGCTCGGATAGTGGCATCCATCTATCGGACCAGTGCTCTAAGGCCGGTAACCATCAGCAACGTGTGGCCCAACCAAGCCTAATCAATCTATAAAAAGCAAAAAGGAACTATTCAAGAAGGTTGGGCGGGTAAAACAGGATGTAACTGAAGGAAAGGTGTAAGACAAACTTGGCCAATCTCTGCCCTGAACTCCGGTGCTGGTGGAATAGGAACCGAAAGAGGGATAGGAAAGTCGTATGCCACGGTCTGAATCTCCCAGGGAATCTCTGGGCCCCTCATCCCACTGGTGGCCTCATTCGCAGCTCCAGCAACAGCATCGACAGTCTCTGGTGCCCGCCTCCTCCTACCACCAACTGGGCTGGGTCTTAATGGTCCTAACAGGTGTGCCCGGACCCGGGCAGTATAATCTTCCTTCGCCACAAGCAGCTTAGTAGCAGGAGTCCTCACCAACTCTAGGAGAAGATTGACCCGGCTTATATGATCGGTCTGGCGCATATAGGCCAGAGGAACCACTAGGATCCAGAAGTGATCCAGGCCGAGCGACTGGCGAACCACTCGCTCTCCTAGATAGTACTCCCGTCCAAATGGACCCTCCAGCAGGATTCGTCTCGAAGTAGGATCCCGACTATGCATCAGATCCGCGCTGGCCTGATCCTCTACTCCGTGCCAGACATCTTAGTGAACCTGCAAAGTACAGTGAATAGTACAGTGTAGTGCAGTATAATGATCAGTTAATAGAAATCAGTAATCAGTGTACAGAGCAGGAAAGAACAAAAATAGTACAGTGCAGTACAGCATGATATAGAGAGTAGTAAAAATGATACCTGATCTGGGGTCAGCTAGTCCAATGACACCCGAAACCGGTCGATGTCCTTCTCCCCAGCTTTCTTTCTCTTAAGCCCTCGGGACCACTGGGCTGCTCGGGGAATGACTAAAGGGTCTGCAGAAGAGTTCGCTAGGACATGATGCCCGAGGAACTCATAGGTCCATAACTACAAAGAGAAAGATGTCAGCAAGAAAATAATAACAGATAACAAAAATGAATGGAGAACTGCGAAAACTAAACCATACATCCCAAACCCTCTAATATCCCCCAATGCTGAGCTCCTGAAGGAACCGGGTCAAGGTCCGCATAAAGCTGTAGAGAGTGGCGAGAGCAGCTCCTCCCCAGTCGAAAGATGTAATTCGGTCAAGACAAGCCGAGCCACCCAAGTAATACAAATGAACGGTGTTCTCCTTGTTCAAAAATGAGGATGTACCAAACATGTACATCAAGAGGCCTCGGGCGACCCACTCGTAGTGGCGGGGCTCAGTGCAGTGAAAATGTCTAAAACGGTCAAAGAACCACGTATATTTGACGCGATCTCTGTCCATCTGTGGCGGAATTACCCCAAGGAAGTACAGTAGTGCATCGGTCGACTGGGCTATGGATGGATCAAACGAGATGGGGGCTCCTCAAACCCGAATACCGGTAATGAGAGTGAAGTCGAGAGGTGTCAAGGTGGCCTCGAAAGTGGTAAAGTGAAAGGTGTTGGTGGTATCCCACCACCGCTCCGCTAGAGCTGTTAACCATACCCGATTGTTGCTCGTTCTACCTAACAAGGGTATGAACCGAGCAAAATTGGAGGCATCAATATAAGTCTGACCGGAAGTAGGGAGGGCATCGTACCCACTCCAACACCTCCCCAGAGGCAGAACCTCCGAAGCCTCTGATGTAGTGACCAGCCTGAGAAGAAGAAGACAAACAGAGAATATATAAAGAATAGATCGAGCAAGCAAAGTGCAGAAAAATATCTGAAAGCAAAACCCTGGGTTCTTGTGTAAGTGACGACCCTTCGGTTCTTTCAAACCCTAGGTTCGTGCGTAAGTGATGACCCTTCGATTCTTTCAAGCCCTAGAAAACTAGGCACCCTAACTCTAGGTTTGTGGGTAAGTGACGACCCTTCGGTTCTTTTAAATCCTAGGTTCGTGCATAAGTGACGACCCTTCGGTTCTTTCAAGCCCTAAAAAACTAAGCACCCTAACCCTAGGTTCGTGTGTAAGTGACGACCCTTCGGTTCTTTCAAACCCTAGGTTCGTGCGTAAGTGATGATCCTTCGGTTCTTTCAAGCCCTAGAAAATTAGGCACCCTAACTCTAGGTTTGTATGTAAGTGACGATCTTTTTGTTTTTGCACGTCCTAGTAAATAACTAGCAACCCTAAGCCCTGGTACGCCCGGCAAATCTTCTTAAAAAAAAAAACTCCCTCAGATATTTGTGTTTTGCATTTTGGCCTTAATTTTCTAGGATCTTTCTAAAAAAAAAAATATTTTCTTAGGATTTTTCAAAATTTTTCTTAATTTTCTAAAATTTTCTAAAATATTTTATAAGATTTTTTAATTTTTTTTTAATTTTTTAGGATTTTTTACAATATTTTCCGATGATTTTTCAAATTTTTTTTTAATTTTCTAGAATTTTCTAAAAAATTCTAGGATTCTTCTAAAACTTTACCTCATTTTCTAGGATTTTTTCAAAATTTTCTAAGGATTTTCAAAAATGTGAAAATACCCCTTAGATTTTTAGAATTTGTGATTTTTAAAAAATTTACCCTAAATTTTTAGAAATTTTTGACAAAATTGTCTCTAATTTTAGAATTTTTGAAAAAAATTACCCCTTCAATTTTCATGTCCCAAAAGCAAAAAACAAAACCACCCTTTATGTTTTATGTTTTTCCTAAAAATAAAATTTTTTTAAACCTTTTATTTAGTGCTTTTCACTAAAATAATTGTCCCTTTCATTGTTTGTTCAAATCTTAGTGTCCCTACTATTTTAATCTCCATAGTATAGGTACATAAGTTAAGTTCAAATCCCAATCATCAATCACACCATCATCAAAATAAATCACCATTCATCATCATTCACCATCATATCAAAACACATTATCATATCATCTGGGAGATCCTAGGCATGCGTCTACGTTCGATATATCATGTTTTGGTATTAAAAACAGTTAGGGTAGGGTACATACCGAAGGTCGCTGGTGAGAAATGTGGTGGTCAGGCTCCCGTAGAAGAACATCGGCAGCAACAGCAACATTGGGAGGCTCGTAGCGTCTAATCTTGCGTGGAACCACGCGATAGGGTACTAGAGCGTAAGTATGTGGGTCAAAGGGTGCTGGACAACCCTCTCCAGCATTAGGGTCCAAGAAATTGGCCATCGCGGCCTCAGCAGCAGCATCTGCAGCCGCCTACGCCTCGACAGCTGCTCGTGCCTCCTTAGCAACCTGGTGGGAGGTACGCTCCGCCTCAAGTACGAAGGCGTCCATCGCAGCGGTGGGCTGCGTGGAGGTGACCCCACCGATAGGAACACTGGAAGTCATACCTCTGAGAGTCCCCGTAGAAGAACTCCCAGCGACGGAGGGGCCTTGTAGTGCCCTCAAATCATCATCCTCATGGCCTTGGCCTGCCATGAAAAGGAAAGGAATCACGAACAATAGTATCTCGTCGTAAGGAAAAGAAGAAATCAAAGGCCACACAAAGCTAAAAGATGAAAGGAGAGCAATAGAGAGTTTGAGAGAAGGTTGAAGGCACAGAAGAACTAGAGAGAGGGAGTAGAGGTGAGAATGCGCTCTGCCCCGCGCGACTTGAGGGCCTTATGCGCGTTTGGATATGTCGGTCGCCATCTTCAGTTATGGCGACCGCTAGGTTGGTGAAACGACACATGGCGACCGCCATGTTGGAGGGGTTTTTACTCGGCAGCCACCATGTCAGAGGGGTTTTGGCTTGGCGACCACCAGGTTGCCGAAGGTCACGTCATATCAGAACATCATCATGAAGTTTTTGGGTTTTTTGAGAGGGGCTGTTTGGGGGTTTTTGATGTTTGTTTTGTTTTATTTTCTTTTAGTATGCTTATTTTTGGTATTTATTTTATATGGTTAGTTTCCTTTTGTGTGTTTTAACTTCATAAGTTTTATTTATTTTAGCAAAAATAATTTTCAACAAAATAAATGTTTCCCTTAAAAATAATTTTTTCTTAGATGGGGCTTTTCAAAAATAAAATCTTGGGTGTTTTCCAAATATATATATATATATATATATATGTAGCCCAATACAACCTTGAATTATGATTAACTAAATCTTCTCTCAATAATTACTCAAAGTAAATGAACATGGAAATACACAATCATAAAACTTTTATTTAATGGAAAAGAAGACTTACAAATCTTTCGATATGGAACTCAAAAGGACTCTATATTACATAGTACATAGACAAAATCCTTCTGAGAGAAGAAGATAAAAATGAAAGCTCTAAGGAAACATCCCTTCCTCTATGGGCTTATATGGACAGACTCTTAAACATGGACGTGAAATGAAATTACAATACATGAAATAAACAGAAAAGACAATAATTACACTTTGATAAAGATTATTCTTTTACACTTTGATAACAGTAGCACTGTCGGGGAATCTCTGATAATGGAACAAACTTTAGTCACATGGCAAACATTGGAAGGAGTACCAAGCATCCACTTTAACATCTTTATAGAGCACTGAGCATCTTTGGGAAAAGCATCGAATATTTTTATGACTTTTGCAGAGCATTTGGAAGAACACCGAATAACTTTAAGAAAAGTTATTTGTTTCTTTGCATGCGTTGAAAAGCGGGATGTCTGATAATTGTACATGCTTTTGCATAGCATCTTTTATCTTTTGTCTTTCGATAAAGTATCCAAGGCAATGACGACAAAATAGAGGCGGCTGGCAAGTTTTTGGATTCTTTCGATATTGATGATTTTAAGTGTTATGGACTTCTTTTGATAAAATGATATATGATGGATGGACGAACCAATTATTCTTTCGATAAATGGATAATAATAATGGATCAATTGGTGTTTTAAATAGTCATAAAAACTGAGTATCAAAATTAACACCAAAACAGTCATATCCTCGTTTGATTGAGGACTAATTGGATCAGATAATAATTCTCTAAGAAGATCATCATTTTCAAGTTGGGAATTTAATTATTTGAGGAGAGCGTTTTTCAAAGCGGCTTTTGCTGAGACCAATGAAGGATTTTTTGAAAGAACTTTGGATTTCAAAGATGAGATATTGACATTAATAAAATCAGAGGAATCAGAATTAATTGATTTAGGAGATGAAGATGAAACAAGTTTGGATTTATAGGTTGAGGATGATTGGGAAGTCTTTTGAGCCTGAGCTTTTTTAACATAATATTCCTTTAAGGTTTGAGGATAAATTTCCTTGGGAATTTTGAACTGATCCCACCAGCAGGATGGAAATTCTTTGGCAAGATAAGGAATCAAGTTTGCAATACTGACTTTATACTTCCATTGAAGCAACTATGGAAGGGAGAAGTAAGCATAAAAATATAAAAGTGATGGATTTTGAGGTTTGACATAAATTAGATAGTGCTCATAAGACTCTTTCAATTCATGGGAAAGAATAGAAGGATGTGGACCAAATTGATTCCACTAAACGTGAAACCAATAGGGAATGGATGATTGAAAATTATTACAAAATTTTACAAACGACGAATGAGTCATAGTTTCATTTTGAAAATACAAGACATTTGTAAATGCCTCTTGATAATCATAAAAATTGTAGGTTTTTGGGAAAATTGATTCATTTTTAAAATATTTATTAAAAGAGTCACCATGACCCCATTCTTTTTTGGAAATGATTTTTAATATAACACATTTAGAATAGTTAATGATGCTTCCATCACTACTATTGCTATTGTGTTGGATTTTAATAGAATTAGTCTCTAATA
>JAUMHN010307912.1:0-18411 GCA_032360265.1 Heliamphora ciliata
ATAAAATAAAAAATTAATTTTATTAAAAAATAAAATTAAATACTAAAAATATGGTTTTCAGTATACCAACCCTAACACAATATCCATTTGACCGAGCCGTCAATCTTAGGCTACAAACACACAAGCATGCACATGATGTTGGTCGTACTCAAATTTTCATCGAGCTGCCTACGTACTCCTTTGCTAGGGATCAGACCAAAATGTAGTTCTTAGGAAAATTGCACAGATGAAAGAGAATAAACATGATGCAGATGCAAACACTGATATGAATAAACAATTCTCGAAAATCGAGTCAAGATCTAAAGGGAGCGCAAACAAACAAATCAAAGATTAGGTCAAGATCTAAGAATTCGGCTGCGGATCAAGATCCTAGAAAATATCTCAACTGGGGAAGCAACAACGAATTAATAGGTCGAGTCAAGACCTAAAAATTTGGGATGAGCAAAAATAATTAAAACCCGAGTCAATGCTTAAAACTATTTTCATCGGGAGAATAACCACGAATTAGTAGGTCGGGTCAAGACCTAAAAACTTGAGATGAAACACGGGATTAAAATAATTAAAAGCCAAGTCAAGGCTTAAAATTAGATTTATTAGGAGGAAATGCCATACAAAGACATCATGGAACAAAATAAAAGACAAGATTCAGAATTATTTGTGAAAAACACCAACATACACAAAAGTTAAAAATTGTTTTAGGAAACACACAAAATTTAAAATAACCAAGACTTCAAATTATTTTCAACCAATAATAATAAAAAACAAAAATAAAACACACCAACCATACAAAAACACACAAAACCAAATAGCCCCCTTAAAACCCTAAAGTGCCATGATGACACTGATGTACAACCGCCAACTTCAAAGTTAGTGGCTGCTGGGTTATAGCCTCGAGGTCACGACATGACCGATGACATGTTAGCGGTCGCCGAGACCAAATCCTTCCGACATGGCGATCGCTTTAACCAAAACCCTTCCAAGCTGTCGATCGCCATATGACATTTGATTAACCTAATGGTCGCCATAATTTTAGGCGGCGACCGCCATAACAAAATGTGCATACGGCCCCAAAGGCACGCAGGTGGGTTCACCTCTCTCATACTCACTTTCACTCTAGTTTCCCTTTACTTTCAAACTCTCTCGAGCATCTTCTTTGTTCTTTGGGCCTTTGTACCTTTTCCCTTACTTTTCTTGATGATGGCGGGACACGGACATCTCGATGACATTGCAGGAGCTATACGGGGTCCTTTCGCAGGTGAGAACTCCACCATGGGGACCCTTGGAGGTACAACCACTAGCCTCCCTGCCAGCGGGGTTACCACCACTCATCCTTCTACCATGCTGGGTGCGATGGATGCCCTTGCTCTTGAGGTGGAGCGTGCCTCCCGCCGTGCTGCTGAGGAGGAGATACAGGCAGTTGACGAGGCACAGGCAGCTGCAGATGCTGCTGCTGAGGCTGAGATGGCCAATTTTCTCGATCCTCTTGCTGGGGAGGGTCATCCAGCACCTTTCGATCTGCACACATATTCCCCTGCACCTCATCACTTGGTTCTGGGTGGGATGAAGCGCTACGATCCACCAATTGAGGTCGTCGCTACTAACGTTCTCCTTCAGGAACCGGACCAGCACATCTCTCGCCAGCGTCCATCGGTAGGTTCCCTATCCTTTCTTGTTCAATACCAAGGCATGTTTGTACTTTATATTTCAAACATAGGTGCATGTCTAGGGTCCCTTGTCATGTGATATGATGATGATAATGCTATGATGATGATTCATGCGATGTTTGATGACTGTATGTAATGCTTGAGATCTAGACATGAATCACAACAAATCTGGATATTTGACTGAAAAACTTAGCTAAGGTACCTGTGCGAAGGAGATTAAAACAGTAGGGACACTAGGATTAGTGTTTAGATACAAACAAATAAAAGGGAGTGATTTTTCATTTTTATTATTATTGTTTTATTTTTTTATCAAAGTCACGAAATAAAGGGCTTGTTTTGTGATTTTTGTTTGTGGCGCGAAACATAAAAACTGGGGGAAGAATTTTTGATTTTATTTATTTATTTAAAAAAAACATTTTATAAGGGATGGTATCATGAAAACTAAAGGTAATTTTTAAAAAATCCTAAAAATTAGGAAAATTTTTCAAAAATCTTAAAATTTGGGAAAAATTTTCAAAAATCCTAAAAATTAGGAAAATTTTTCAAAAATCCTAAAATTTAGCATAATTTTTTTTTTTTTCTTTTTTTTACAAAATTCCTAAAAATTAGGAGAAATTTAATAAAACCAAAGGGGTAACATAAATTTTAAAGGGATGATTTTTTTTTATTGATTTTGGAAAAACATGAAATGATTTGGGATAGACATTTGCCTAGCGTACCAGGACTTAGGGTCCTTAATCTTCTACTAGGGCGTGTAGAAACCAAAGAATCATCACTCACACATGAACCTAGGGTTAGAAGGATTTGCTTGGCGCACCAGGGATTAAGGTTCCTTGTCTTCTACTAGAACGTGCAAGATTTGCCTAGCGTACTAGGGCTTAAGGTTCCTCGTCTTTTACTAGGACGTGCAAGAACCAAAGGATCGTCACTCACATACGAGCCTAGGGTTAAAAGGATTTGTCTGGTGCACCAGGGCTTAGGGTTCTTAGTCTTATACTAAGATGTGCAAGATTTACTTGGCGCACCAGGGCTTAGAGTTCTTAGTCTTCTACTAGGACGTGCAAGAATCAAAGGATCATTACTCACACCTGAGCCTAGGGTTAGAAGGATTTGCGTAGCGCACTAGGGCTTAGGATTCCTAGTCTTCTACTAAGACGTGCAAGATTTGCCTGCTACATCAGGGTTTAGGATGCCTAGTTTTCTAGAGCTTGAGAGATTTTCCTGGCGCACTAGGGCTTAGGATTCCTAGTCTTCTACTATGACGTGTAAGAACCAAAGGATCTACACTCACACATGAGCCTAGGGTTAGAAGGATTTTTCTAGCGCACCAGGGCTTAGGGTTCCTAGTCTTCTACTAGGACGTGCAAGATTTTCCAAGCATACCAGGGCTTAGGGTGCCAAGTCTTCTAGGGTTTGAGAGATTTTCCTGGCTCACTAGGGCTTAGGGTTCCTAGTCTTCTACTGGGACATGCAAGATTTTTCTGGCGCACCAGGGTATAGGGTGCCTAGTCTTCTAGGGCTTGAGAGAACCGAACGGTCATCATATACACACGAACCTAGGGTTTTTGTTGCTTTCCATTACTTGCTGCATTCCATTAACTGCTCTTATATATTGTACTTATCGTCTTCTTTTTAGGCTGGCCATTATGTTCGGGGCTTCGGGGGCTCTGCCTCGGGCGAGGTGTTAGAGTGGTACGATGCCCTCCTTGCTCCCAGCCGGGCTATCGTTGATGCTTTCAGCTTTGCTCGGTTCATACCCTTATTGGGTAGGACGAGCAATGATTGGGTTTGGCTGACAGCCCTAGTTGAGCGGTGGTAAGAAACCACCAACACCTTCCATTTCACCACCTTTTAGGCCACACTGATGTCTCTTGATTTTTTGATGATTACCGACATTAGAGTCAGCGATGCTCCCATTCCGTTCAATCCTACCATCGCTCGCTCCACTGACGCACTGATGTATTTTCTTGAAGCTGCTCTAGTCGAGATAGACAGAGATCAGGTTAGATACACCTGGTTTTTTGATTGGTTCTGCCACTTCCACTACACCGAGCCTCGCCACTATGAGTGGGTCACCCATGACTTTCTCCTTTATATGTTCGATACCTCCTTGTTCTCGAGCTCGAACAAGGAAAACATGTTTATCTTCACTATCTAGGTGCCCTTGCTCGCCTCGACCGCGTCACCACTTTCAATTGGGGAGGAGCTGCTCTTGCCTCGCTCTACGGCTTCATGAGGGCCTTGACCCAATTTTCCTAGGAGCTCAGCATCGGGGGATACTGAGGGGTCTGGGAGGTATACTTAAGTTTTTGCACATTTTTCATTCATTTATGTTATCTATTATCCAATATCTTCTTGCTGACATCTTTTCTTTACAACTTTGGACCTATGAGTTCCTTAAGCTTAACGTCCTAGCAAACTCCTCCGCAGATCCTCTAGTCATTCCCCGATCAGTGGTCCCGAGGTCTGAAGGGCAAGAAGGCTGGGGAAAAGGATAACGACAGGTTTTGGGTATCTCTTGATCGGCTGACCCCAGACCAAGTATCACTATTCACTATTTACTGTACTGTACATCGCTCTTTGTATCATACTGTTCACTATTTATTGTGCTAATTACTGTTCTCTGCACTGCACTGAATAATGAATTGATTACTATGTAGTACTATATTGTCACGATTCACTACACAGATCACTGCACTGTACTATAGACTAATTACTTCTTACTGCTTTGCTCATTGTTCTTCTATTTTCTGTACTGCTTACTGAATTTTTACAGGTTCATTGGGATGTCTAGAGGGGTATAGAGGATTGGGCTGGCACATACTTGATGCGCAACTGAGATATTACTTCAAAGCAGATTTTGCTGGTCCCTTTGGCCAAGAGTACTACTTAGGAGAGAGGGTGGTTCACCATTCCCCTGGTCTCGACCGCTTCAGGATCTCGGTGGTCCCTCTAGTCCACATGCACCGGACTAACCATTTGAGCTGTGCGGATATGCTCCTGGAGATGGTGGGGACTCATGCCATATAGCTGCTGGTGCCAGAGGGAGATTACATGGCCTGGGCTTGGGCACACCTATTAGGATCACTTGGCCCAAGTCCAGCTATTCCTAGGGACGAGAGGTGGAGACGGGCACCAGAGGTTGTTGATGTCGGTGTTAGAGTTGACATTGAAGGTGCTGGAGCTAGAGAAGGAGCTGCTCCTACTACCACAGGTGCAGGAGCTGCTATTGGAGTTGCCTGAGCTAGAGTAGAAGGGGTAATAGGTCCTGATATCCCATGGGATATTCATACCGTCACCTATGGCTTCCTTTTTACCCTTCCAGTTCTAGTCCCAACAACTTCTGAGTTCAAAGCTGAGATTGGCCAGGTCTGTTCTTTACTCTTACTCCTTTCTTTTAGTTCCTGCTTTTACTTATCTAACCCTCTTATACTGTCTCTTTATTTTGCTCTCTTTCATTTGTAGTTTAATTAGGCACAGGTGGATCATGTGTTGCTAATGCTTATGGGTCAGAGAGCACTGATTCATCAGTTGGATGCCACAGTCTGAGCGGCTGGCATTACTTTTACCCCAGTGGCCATAGTGAGTATTCTCATCATATGGAGCCAGGATTTAGGAGTTTTGAAAAATGTTTCAAAAGTAAAGAAATTCAAAGATGTTTGAAAAATATTTTTAACACCTTGAAAACTAAATTTTGAAAACCCATTTTTGATGAAAATAGAGTCGCCGTTTAGTTTTTGAGAAAAACTAAGAAAAATAAAAATAGCTACTGATCTTTAAAATGTTTAACCACAAAAAGAGGGTTCGGTGGCTAAGGTACGAATCGGAGAAGGTGTTAGGCACCTCGTTGGTCCAACCGTAAGGTCGGCCTCTACTAATCATCATTGGTTCTTTAATAAAATTTCTCAAATGCATGCAAATAAAGAAAATAAAAACAAAGAGAGAACATCCAAAATTAAATATAAAAAATACATAACATATATACATAGCACTCCAAATCAAAACGAATGAAGGGATAAAATCCTAAGTCCTATAGCATGCAATTTCTAACTATAGGGTACATGGAACACACCCACGTGCAATATTATTGAAACAATCTAAACTAACATGGTTTAAATAAAAGAGCAAACACATACTAGAAATTGTTAAAATTACCTAAACATGGATTTGCTACAAAAGATAAATTAAACTATCCTAAACATGTTTTCAATTAAAGAAACTAAAATTTGCATTAACATTAACATGATAAATCAGTAAAAGAAATGAGGAATGTAAAATAAAGATACATAAAAAGGATCCTAGAAGAAAGTTTATAAAAGAAGCTTATGCTAAAAAATGTTATAAAATGCTTATTAATAAAAGAACAATCTAACTACTCACTTTTTTTGCATTCTTTCAAAAGAGATAGAAGTAAATGAAAAGAAAAAAAATTACACTTAAAGAATTAAAGTTAGATTAAAAGTCTTTTTATGATTTTTTTTAGATTAATGAAAGAAGAAGAAAGATAAAATAAAACTATAAGAAAATAAAAGAAATAGAGCTTTTTTTTTAAAAAAAGATGAAAAATAAATACTAACATTAAATGAAGAGTAATATCAATAAAGAATGATTGAACTAACACTAAAAGAGAAGAAAGAAAAAATAGAATGTTATAAAGAATTTTAAAGCTAATAATGAAAAAAAATGAAATACGAGAGAAAGAAGTCACACTAATGTTAAAAGAAAATAAAAAGAAAATGGAAGGTAAAAGCTAGTGAAGGAGCATTAAACTTAATATTGTAAGAAAAGAAAAGAAAATGGTGCATTGAATGTAAATTAAAGCAACTAATAAGAGAGAAAATAAATGAAATAATAAAAAAAAAATTAGAAAAGGAATTTTACATTACTATTAAAGAAAAGAAAATCAAGGCTAATGAAGAAACATTAAGCTAATTTTAAAAGAAAAGAAAAGAAAAGAAAAAGGAAAATGAATGCTAAGAAATTAAACTAATGCTAACAAAAGAAATTAAGCTACATTAAAAGAAAAAGAAAAAGAAGACAGTGGAATAAACTAGAAAATAAAATTAAACTAACACTAGAAAAATAAAAAGAACCAAAATATATCTATTTAATTGTCAAATATGAATATAGTATTGGCAACTATATCCATATGTCTGTAAGTGTATTATCATAGTAATTAGCAATATTAATTAGTTGTAAGTGTAAAAAATATTAGCACTATTTAATGAATTAGTGAAAAATGACAATGTACTTAGTGTGAAAGTTTAAAATAAGAAATTAATTAAAATAATTAAATTACATGAGGCAATGTAAACAATAAGCAAGTTTAACTACACAAATGAAGGAAATGCATGAATTGAATTTCTAATTTAACTCGATCACTCCAAAAGAGAGGAAATGGAATTAGAAGGATTGGGGATCCAAACAAAATACCTGAATTGTTTAGGAATCCTCAAGTTGGGGGAATGCCCTTTAATGGTTCAATTCTCGGGTGATGATCCAAGCAAGGCTTTCAATGTAGGCGTCGGAGGTTCGGATCTCAGTATTTTGGCAGGGCTTCGGCGTTGGGACTCAGAATTGCTCGACAACTCGGCAGAACTTCTCTCACTAAACCTCTCACTTATTTTTTCTATCCTTTAAAATGTACCAGAGGTATGGTATTTATAGAGTTCATCAACCAATGAGATGCTGCCACGTTTTGGGACACGTCAGGCCATTTGGTGTTAGCGGTCGCCAGGTTGGTCATGGCGGTCGCCATGTTGAAAGAAGGTTCCAAAGGGTTCTATTGATAGTCACCACAATGAAAGTTGGCGGTCACCAGGTTTATAGCGGCGATCACCACTTTTGGATAGGGTTTCCAAGAGGTTCTATTGACGGTCGCCAAAATGATCATGGCCGTCGCCACTTTTGGAATGACTTGGACAACAAGTTATCGACGGTTCAACAAAATCTCATTGGTTTGAAGGTTTTGGGTTCAAATATCGAGCTTAGATCACTTCCCGAGGATCGAAATGAAGTACCATTCCATCTGTTTTCATCATCGAATTCACCTAAGATTAGGCGAAGTCAAATTGGGGCGTCTACAGTTGCCCCTCTTTGATATAATTTGTATAGCAGCGTGTGAAGCAAGTTATATCAAAGATCCGGAGACAACATCCATTTGCCTGAGCCATCAATCATAGGTCACAAACACACAAGCATGCATATGATGTTGGTCGTACTCGAATTTCTATCGAGCTTCCTATGTACCCCTTTGCTAGTGATCAGACCAAAACGTAGTTCATGGGGTAAAATGTAAAAATAATGTATGACAAGTATAGTGTAATGCAATGCGAGTCAGTTTAGGATCACGAGGAGGACCGACGAGTCAGTTTAGGGTCATAAGAAGGATCGACAAGAAAAACATCGAACTAATAGGTCGAGTTAAGACCTAAAGATTTGGGACGAGGTGCGGGATAAATGATAATTACAGCTCGAAATTAAATTCATCGGAAAAGATAATCAAGAATTAATAGGTCGAGTTAAGACCTAAAGATTCGAAACGAGGTGTGGGATAAAATATAATTAAAAACCAAGTTATGGCTTGAAATTAAATTTATCGGGAAGAAAATTCACGAATTAATAGGTCGAGTTAAGACCTAAAGATTTGGAACGAGGTGTGGGATAAAATATAATTAAAAGCCAAGTTATGACTTGAAATTAAATTTATCAGGAAGAGAAACCATGCACAAGAATTTTATTGAAATATTTTTTTGAAAACACCCAAGATTTTTGAAATTATTTTTGAAAAGCCCCTAAAGTTAGAAAAACACCTACACAAAAACAAGAAAAATTATTTTTAAGGGGAAATTATTTTTTTATTATATTTATTATATATAAATTTTTTTGTTAAATTTTCTTTTTGTAAAATAAAATGCACGAAGTCAATACGTATAAAAATACATAAACAATCAAAATAACAGGAAATAAACATGTACACAAATAAAAGACGCCCAAACAGGCCCTTAAAAATCCTAAAACCTCATGATGGACAAACTGACATGACGTGACCTTTGAAAATCTGGCGGTCGCCAAGCCCAAACCTTTCTGACATGGCAGTCGCCATGTGTCTCTTGAGGAACCTAGCGGTCGCTACAATGCAAGTTGGCAACCGCTAACTCCAGGCGTGCATATGGTCCTTGAGGCGCGCGGACCAGGCTCATTCTTCACATCTTCACTCTCTCTCTCTAACTCTATGCGCTCTCAACTCTCTCTACCCTTCTCCTTGCTTTTGTGCCTTCTCTTTTCCTTGTGAGGACTTTCTATTGTCACACGATGTTCACCCTTCTTGTTTGTGATTCCTTTTCTGTTCATGGCGGCCCAGGGTCATGGGGATGACAACCTTGGGGTACGACGGGGCCCTTCTTCCACTAGGACCTCCTCTATAGGGACTCTCGGGGGTACGTCCACTAGCCTTCCTGCTGGTGGGGTTACTTCCACACAGTCCACTGCTGCGATGGACGCCCTTGTTCTCGAGGCAGAGCGCGCTTCCCATCGGGCTGCTGAGGAGGCACGGGCAGCTGCCGAGGCACAGGCGGCTGCTGATGGTGCTGTCGAGGTCGTGATGGCTGACTTCTTGGACCCTGACGCTGGGGAGGGCCATCCAGTGCCTTTTGATCCGTACACCTACGCTCCGGTCCCCCACCGCCTACATCCAGGTGGGATGCGGTGATACGAGCCTCCTATTGATGTTGTTGCTGCTGACGTTCTTCTGCGGGAGCCTGACCACCACATTTCTCGCCGGCGACCTTTGGTATGTACCCTATCCTTACTGTTTTAAATACCAAAGCATGATAAATCAAACGTAGACGCATGCCTAGGATCCCCCAGATGATATGATAATGTGTTTTGATATTATGATGAATGATGATTTATTTTGATGTATTGATGAATAATATGGATGATGATTGATGGAATTTGAACTTAGCTTAAGTACCTTTGCTATGGAGATTAAAATAGTATGGACACTAGGATTTGAACAAGCAATGAAAGGGGCAATTAACAAGGCTTTAAATTTTTTTATTTTTAGGATAAACAAAAATTAGGGGGAGAGATTTTGTTTTTGTTTTGGGAGCATGAAAACTGAATGGGTGATTTTCAAAAATTTTAAAATTAGAGGTAATTTTATCAAAAAATTCTAAAATTTTAGGGCAATTTTTTTCAAAAATCACAAACTCTAGAAAACTAAAGGGGTATTTTCAATTTTTTTGAAAATCTTTAGAAAAATTTGGAAAAATTCTTAAAAAAAGGCGTAAGAGTCCTAGAAATTTTAGAAAATCTTAAAAAATTAAGAAAAATTCTTTGAAAACTCCTAAATTTTTTTAGAAAATCTTAGAAGATTAAGAAAAATTTTGAAAAATCTTAGGAAAATATTTTAGAAAATCTTGGAAAATTTAAGAAAAATCCTAGGAAAAATATTTTAGAAAATTCTAGAAAATTTAAGGAAAATCCTAGGAAAAATTAAATTTTTTAAAGAAAATCCTAAGAAAATTAAAGAAAATTTTGAAAGATCCTAGTAAATTAAATAAAATTTTGAAAAATCCTAGAAAAATTAAAAAAATTAAGTTTAGAAAATCAAAGAAAATTATTCAAAAGTTTCAAAGAATATGGGGCAAAAATTTTTTTTCTTTTTCTTTTTCTTTTTCTTTTTCTTTTTTCACACAAAAATGATAAAAATTTTGTCCGGCGCACCAGGGCTTGGGGTTCTTAGTCTTTTATTAGGACGTAAAAAAATCAAAGGATCGTCACTTACACACGAAGTTAGGGTTAGGAAGATTTTCCTGGTTTACCAACGCTTAGGGTGCCTAGTTTTCTAGGGCTTGAAAGAACCGAAGGGTCATCACTTACACACGAATCTAAAGTTCTGCTTTCAAATATTTTTCTACACTTTGCTTGCTCGATCTGTTCTTTATATATTCTCTGTTTGTCTTCTCCTTTCAAGCTGGTCATTATGTCCGTGGTTTTGGAGGTTTTGCCTCTAGAGAGGTGCTAGAGTGGTATGATGCCCTCCCTGCCTCTAGCCGAGTTTATATTAACGCCTTTGGTTTTGCTCGCTTCATACCCCTATTGGGTAGGACGAGCAACGACTGAGTATAATTGACGGCTCTAGCGAAGCGGTGGTGGGACACCACCAACACCTTTCATTTTACTACCTTCGAGGTCACTCTGACACCTCTGGACTTTGCACTCATCACTGGCATTTGGGTTGGAGGAGCTCCTATTCCGTTCGACCCTACCATCGCTTGTTCTGCCGATGCACTGACGTACTTCCTTGGGGCTATTCCCGCTTAGATGGATCGCGACTGGGTCTGGTATACCTGGTTTTTCGAGCGGTTCAGACATTTCCAGTGTACTGAGCCCCGTCAATTCGAGTGAGTCACCCGGGTCTTTCTGATGTACATGTTCGGTACCTCCTTATTTTTTAACAAGGAGAATACTGTCCATTTGCATTACTTGGGTGCCCTAGCTCGTCTTAATTGGGTCGCTTCATTTGATTGGGGAGGAGTAGCTCTCGCCACTCTCTACAGCTTCATGCGGACTTTGACCGGGTTCCCCTAGGAGCTCAGCATCGGGGGATACTAGAGGGTCTGGGAGGTATGATTTTGCTTTTTCATTTTTCTATTCGTTTCCATTCTTTGTTATCCATTATTTGTTGGCTGACATCTTCTTCTTTGCAGCTATGGACTTACGAGTTCCTCGGGCTTCATGTCCCGACAAACTCTTCTGCGGACCCATCAGTCATTCCCCGAGTAGCCCGGTGGTCGCAAGGGCTAAAGGGGAAGAAAGTTGGAGGGAAGGACATTGATCACTTTCGGGTCTCGTTGGACCGACTGACCCCTGACCAGGTATCTTTATTTACTGCTTACTATTTTGTATACTGCTTTCTTCATTATACCGCCTATTGCAATGTTCATTACACTGTTCACTACACTATTCTTTGCACTGTATACTGCTCATCATACTGCAGGGCTTACTGTTCTTCGCGTTGTACTGTACTTTGAACTACTACAGGTCCACAGGGATGTTTAGAGGGGCGTAAAGGATCGGGCTAGCGCAGACCTAATGCATAGCTGGGATATCGCTTCTAGGCGAATCCTATTGGAGGGTCCATTTGGACAGGAGTCCTATCTAGGAGAGTGAGTGGTTCGCCAGTCACTCGGCCTAGATCACTTCTGGATCCCAGTGGTTCCTCCGGCCTGTATGCATCAGACCAATCATCTAAGCTGGGTCGACCTACTCCTGGAGCTGGTAGGGATGCATGCTGCCGAGCTTCTAGTGCCAGAGGAGGACTACACGGTCTGGGCCCGGGCCTATCTGCTAGGACCACTAGGTCTTGGTCCGACTGCCTTTGGTGCTAGGAGGAGGGGGCGGGCACTAGAGGATGCTGATGCCGGTGCTGCTGGAGCGGCTGCTGCTAGAGCTACTGCTGATGTTGCTGGTGGGTTGAGGGGCCCAGAGATCCCATGGGATGTTCAGACCGTAGCGTACAGCTTCCCATTTCCTTTGCCGGTCCCTGTTCCGCCAGCACCAAAGTTTAGGGCTGACATTAGCCAGGTTTGCCTTTTTTTCTTTCCTTCAGTTACTTAATCTTCTTACTTATCTATTTTCCTTGAACTGCTCTCTTCTTTGCAGATTAACCAGGCCTGGATAGACCGTACGATGCTGATGGTCACCGGCCTGAGGGAACTGGTTAGGCAGATGGATGCCTCGATGCGAGCAGCCGGCGTTGCTTTTACGTCAATGGCCATTGTGAGTAACCTGCATGGTCTTTTAAGTTTTTTGGCACTTACTGTTATTATCCTATTCTGAGTCTTACTTTTCTTTTGACCGCCTCCAGTTCCTGCTACTGGCATAGTACCACCACGTGCTCCTGCTCCTTCACCTGCCCCTACTCGAGGTCATGGTTCCCGGGCATCTTCTTGAGCTCGCTCTAGAGGGTTCGTCTCCTCCGCTCGGAGTCGCTCTAGGGTTGTGCCTTCTTCTTCCGGCAGCAACGGTGATGATGACATTGAGCAGCTCTTTGAGGATGTTAGTTTGGATGAGGCTAGTCCTTCCTCCTGCCGGGTCCGCCTAAGGCATACCTGAAAGAGAGAGCTTCCCCTTCTCAGCTTTATCTTTTTGATACATTAATTTTGAATTCCATGGGCCTGCGTGCCCTAACTTGATACATTTATGGGCCTGTGTACCCCTGTCATTACTTATCGGGGCTGGGTGCCCCAGTTTACATTTTTGATACACTCTACTTCTTTTTGATGCATTTTGGGTCTTCGCGCCATTTATTACTTTAAATTTTTATCTGTTGCATGATTTTTCTTTATTTATTGCTCAAATTGTCTTGGATGCATAATTCAGATGCCACAATTTATACAAATCACATAAACTGAAAACTGATACACACCCGCCATTTCGAACATGGCGGTCGTCACCTCCAAGGAAACTGACATGGCGGTTTCCATTTATCACCTGGCGGTCGCCTAGTCAAAGTGCTAATGTCACTGTACTATGCTTTTTAGAGTTGGCAGTCGCCAGTTACAAGGTGGCAGTCGCCACATTGGACGTGCCTTTTGCCAAAATTTTGGTTTCCCACCCTTTCTTGCCTTATAAATACAGCCTTGGAGGCTCCATTTTCTGTTGTTCTGATTCAGATGGCTAATTCCCTTTCTTCATGGATTGAGGCATTCTCCCATGTCAAATGTTTAAACTTTGCCCCTTTCGGTATCAACTCCTTATTTCCTCTCATGGCCATAAAGATTGACGGGCCTTTGCTGAAAGCAGCTGCTCAGCTCTGGGACCCGCAATCCCATGTCTTTCGGTTCGTCCTTGAATAGCTATGCCCCACTGTGGAGGAGTTTGCTGTCATCTTGGATTCGGCCCCCCTTGAAGCTCTGTTGTGGTTCCCACTTTCTTTCTTTCAACTCGTCAGCAAGTGATACAACTTTGTGGTCTATCTAGGATGGAGGCCTCTCTTCTAACACAGGATAACTGTCTTGACATACCCTGGATCATTGACAAATTCTGTCCTACCGATGACCTTAGTGACCTCAACTTTCAGCTACGGCGACGTTATGCCCTTTGCTTCTGTCTTCTTGCCCAATATCTTCTTGTTCCTTCTGACGTGCGAGTTAGCTGTGCACTGGTTGACATTGCTGGTCAGATGAGGATGGAAAAAGACTTTGTACCACTTGTCCTAGCTGAGATGTTGCTCGGCCTAGATGTCGTTCATCGTGGTGAGACCACTACTTTGCTGGCAGCCCCTTGCTCCTTCAGGTAGATTCAAACCTTTCTCTTTATCAGACTTGTGTCATACTACGGAGCTTTGCTCTCACTGATCTAACTTTTTGCTGTAGATCTGGCTGATGGAGAAGGTAAATCTTGTGCAAAAGCTGCCTATTGATATACACAGTGTTGCAGCTTTCTTTTACCACCCCTGTTATCAGATATGCACCACTGAGGCAGCTTGGTGACAGTATCTCTCATCCCTAACTGGCCTAGTTAGCAATGCCCTTGGTGGCGGATCCATGCCATGACTCTGACTACCTTGGATCACCCTGGTGTCTTTCTGATTGGTCTATGTCAGACTACTTTCTATTACCCCCATCGGATCATGCGGCAGTTTGGTCGCAGTCAGATCGTCTTTCCCAGTATCCGAGGCTGTCTATTCTCATCTGCGCTACAGGATCCATTTCTAACACTGTATTAGGATGCCTAGCCTTCTCGTTCACGTATGGAGATGTAAGAGTTGTAGTGTCCTGATCTTTCTGATGAATACAAGACGTGGCTGATGCAGGATCGGGAGAAGAAAGATAAAGAAGAAGGAAAACAAATAGCAAAAAGGAGAAGGATTTGAGGCCTCCTGCTTTGTTTCAACGACTTCACAGCTTTCCTTTTTTTGTTTGTAGAGTTTGGGACTTGCGTGCCCTTCCTTTAAAAACTTTGTAGCTCTAATTAAAGCAATGAAAAACTTCCAATTTATGTTTAAAATAGTTTAAATATATCCAATGTTTGAATGACTTTATTATCAGAATTCAAAGATAAATTTGCATTAGCCTTACTTGGATTCAAAATGGTTTAAAACACAGAATGTGGCCAGACTTCTTAAAAAAAGCTACCTACGTATCCTGGAAAATGGAATCAGGTTGTAACGTAGTTCGGGCATGGTTCTCACTCGTGTATTGATGCTTTCCTTTTATGGTGCCCTAACTTTTGCCAAAGTCGCCCTTTCGGGTTTTTGGCCTTGCGGGTTGCTCTAACTTTTACCTAAGTTGCTTTTTCGATTTTCAATTCAGCGAGCTTTTACTTTCTCCTTATTTTTACCTCAAGGATTGTACTTTTTGAGTTGGTCGAGATTTACTGAAGTGGAGAACACATTATCATCCAAATCCATAATAATGACTGCACCACCGGTCATGATGGTTTTGATGAGAAATGGTCCGGACCAGTTCGGCTTGAATTGGCATCTCGGGTCAAAAATAGGAGCTCTGATTTCCTTAAGGACCAAATCTCCTTCTCTAAGATCACGGGTTTAGACCTTTTTATTGAACACTCGAGCTATTCTCCTCTAATATCCTTGTACATGAAACAGAACCATCAATCTTCTTTCATCAAACAAGAGCAACTCTTCTATTCGGTTCCTTTGCCATTCTGCTTCTAAAATACTAGCTTCGGCCACCACTCTTAGCGAAGGGATTTCCACCTCAATGGAAAGTATAGCTTCCATCCTATACACTAAAGAGTATGGTGTAGTTTCGGTTAAATTTCTTATCGACGTTCGGTATTCCCAAAGTGCGAATAGTAGATACTCCAGCCAATCCTTATGTGAGTTGATTGTCTTTTGTAGAATTTTCTTGATGTTATTGTTTGCTACCTCAAGCGCTCCATTGGTCTGCGACTGATATGGTGAGGACTTGTGGACCACTATCGAGTATTCCTCAAAAAGATCTAAGATCTCCCCTTAAAAATGCGAGCCATTATCTGAGATGACCTCATAGGGAACTCTGTACCGACAAATGATGTTTTTCTTGATGAACTTAGAGACATGAGAGGCTTTGAATACCGAGTAGGAGGCTGCTTCGACTCACTTGGTAAAGTAGTCAATGGCCACTAAGATGAACTCGTGCACATTTGATGCCTTCGGTGTTACCTTACTGACATTTGTGGCACCTTCGCACGAACTGTATGCAGTCTGTCTTCATTGTCATCCAAAAGTATCCTTATCGTAGGATTTTCTTGGCTAACATTTTCCCACTCATGTGTGGCCCACAAACTCCTGCGTGGATTTCTTTTATCAATGCTTGGCCTTCTTCATTGTTGACGCACAGTTTATTGATACCAGAATGCCCTCATTTATATAGTCTTCCACCGCAAATGACAAATTGTTCAGATAATCGTCGTATTGCCCTTTTATCCTTTTTGGTGGCAAACTTGGGATATTCTCCTTTCTCCACGAAGTTCTGAATGTCAAAGTACCATGGAAGGTTGTCAGTGCTTTCCTCGATTGCGGTCGTCATCTCGTATGCTAACTTTCTCTTATGTTCAATTATCAAAGGCCTCATTATGACTCCGGAAGGTAAGTAAATCATGGATGCGAGAGTGGCCAGTGCGTCGGCGAATTTGTTTTGCAGTCTTGGCACATGGGTAAAAATCACTGATTCAAAATACGGTATCAGTTTCTCTAGTTCTTGGTGATAGAGATTCAAGGTTAGGTCCCTAACCTTCCATGCTCCTCTCTCTTGTGAAACCACCAGTGTTGAATCTCCAATAACTTCTAGCTTTCTCACCCCTAATTCCAAGGCTGCCTCCAATCCAGGTAAACATGCCTCATACTCAGCTTGATTGTTAGTCACTTTAAAATTGAGCTTTAGAGACAAAGGGAGGTGTGATTCGTCAGGAGTGACAAGAAGGACTCCTATTCCGTACCCATATTGATTGGATGTGCCATCAAAATATAGAGTTCACTTGTCATCCCCGACTTTCATCAGCTGTTCGTCAGGAAACTGGAACTCCGTGTCTTCATCTCCTTCAACTGGTTAGTCTGCCAGGAATTTAGCCACTGCTCTACCCTTGACTAACTTCTGGGTGACATATCTGAGGTCAAATTATGATAATAACAACAACCATCGAGCCAGCCTTCCTGTCAATGCTGGGTTTTTAAATAGGTACTTCAACGTGTCCATTCGAGAGATGATATTCACCGTGAAAGATAGCATGTAATGCCTCAGTTTTCGAAAAGCCCAAACCAAGGCCCAACATGTCTTTTCCAGTGGTGTGTATCGTATTTCTGATCCCGTCATCTTTTTGCTTAAGTAGTAGACAACCTTTTCGATTCCAGTTTTGCCCTCTTGCGCCAGCATACATCCTTTAGCCGAGTCAGTCACAGACAGATAGAGAATTAGTGGCCTATCAGGTTCGGGAGGAGCTAGAATAGGTGGATTTTACAGATACTGTCGTACAGCATCAAAGGCGTCTTGGCATTTCTGATCCCATTCAAACTCGACTCCTTTCTTCAGCAAACGAAAGAGCGGCTCACAGGTAGTTGTTAGTTTTGTGATGAATCGGCTGATAAACTGTATTTTACCCAACAGAGGCTTGTTTTCATAGGATCTTCTTGAAGCTGAAATTGGCTTGTGAATGTGCCCATAAACATTTAGATCATTCAAGTGAAGTCTTGAAGATTGTAAAGGTTTATAATACGCCCGTGAAGTATTCTAAATAGTAAAAATATTCAAGGGAGATCTTGAGGAGTGGATGTAGGCTAAGATAGAGCCGAAGCACTATAAATCTCTGGTGTCTGGTTCTATCTCTCTATCCCTCATCTTTTAATACTTGCATTGATTTCATATTGGCTTATCTTGCGTTATTGCAATATTAAAAGATTTCTGAAAAAAGTTTTTAAATTTGTATTTATTTTTAAAGACCCAATTCACCCCCCCCCCTCTTGGGTTGCCTAGATCTAACAATTAATATCAGAGCTTGGGCTCTTGCTTTTGACTTAACAGTCTAAGAGTTTTATATGGCAACCACCAGTATTGGATCTACCCAATCTGAAGGTTAATCAACCAACAGACCCCCTTTATTCAATGAAACAAACTATAACTATTGGAAGACTAGAATGAGAATATATATTCAAGCCGTAGACTATGACCTTTGGCGGGTCATCATAAATGGACCCAAAAAACCTATTAAAAATGTTAAAAAAGAAATTGTCTATAAACTAGAAGAAGAATGGACTGAAACTGACATTAGGGAGGTACCAAAAAATACTAAAGCTATGAATCTCCTTTACTGCTCACTTGACCCAAACGAGTTCAATAGGATTTCGACCTGTGACACCACTAAAGAAATTTGAGATAGACTCGAAGTTACCCATGAGGGTACCAATCAAGTGAAAGAGTCAATAATTAGTCTTCTTGTGCATAACTATGAACTATTTAAAATGAAGTATGATGAAACTATATCTGATATGTTTACTCGCTTCACATACATTATCAATGGACTGAAATCTCTTGGCAAGATTTACACTAATGCAGAAATGGTTAGAAAAATTCTGAGATGTATGCCAAAGAATTGGGAATCTAAGGTCACGGCAATTCAAGAAGCCAAAGACTAGAACAGGCACAGCCTAGAAGAACTTATTGGTTCTCTCATGACCCATGAGATGAACATCAAGATGGATGATGAGGAAGACAACAAAAAGAAGAAAGGCATTGCC
>JAUMHN010308130.1:0-18405 GCA_032360265.1 Heliamphora ciliata
AAGAAGATAAGCTCGAATCCAAACCTGGCATACTCTATCTAAGTTTTTGGCACGGATTATTCGGAGCACGACCCGTCCAAACGAAGTATAAAGTTTTTCACGTTCGAATATCGAAGCATAGAAATAACGGTTGCATGATCTTGTTTTCACAATCACCATAAATAAAAATAGAACTAGATAATCAAATTACAAGCTCGTTGATCAAAACGTCAACGTCTCAAACTATACAATGAATTGAATTAAAAATAAAGAATAAACAAATGAGTTTAAACTACTCCTAAGAATACCGACTAGGGATTCATCTTCCCTTAAGAACAGAAAAAGCTTAACCGCTCATGTTACGATTAGAAAGTATGAAAAGTTGAAGAAGAACAAAGCCTTGAGCCTCTGTTTTCAACTTCTTGGCACGCCCCGAGCCATCCAAATTGGCCTTCTAGCTTCCCTCAATCATTTGTCTTCTAAAACTAGATATCCCTGAATAATGAACCTAGGCCACCTATTTATAGGTGAGCTTTCTATCAACAGTTTCAGTCTCCAGGTGCAACTCTACCTACACGCCCCGTTCGGACGTTGGATATCACGTTCGGATGCTGTTATGTTTCGTTCGGACGCTAGACTTTTCCATCCGGACGCATTTCTTTCTGTCAATATTTTGTTTGGACTTCGTCATGACGTTTTCACCATAATAGCTTTTCCATCCGGACGTCCGTCTGGATGCATTTCTTGCTGGACCAATTTCGTCCCGATGCTTGACTCGTTCATTCGGACGAAACTTCTGTGGAAATCTCCATTTTGTCCCTCGTCTCCTTTTTGTCCTGTTTTATACCTTTTTCTCGTCTAAGTCACTTTTGATGATGTTGTTGACCAAAAACACTACATAACAATTTATTAAACATATTTTGAGGCTTAATATAGTGTATTTTGTGGAACCAGATCGTCACTTTTACGTACCGATCACACTCCCAACTTACACTTTGCTAGTCCTCGAGCACAACAAAGAAAAATCTATCCAATTACCCCACATGCAACATTTTTATTGTGAGAAGATCAAAGTAAAAACTGTAAAAATATTACCCCCGACATTAAATTCCTATATTATCTTGATTAACTGCTATTTTCACAAAATACTCATCACAAGAATTGAACTTGGCGTATATGTGTTGACTTGGCCATTTAGATCTATCCTATGCCTTAGAATACCTAGAGCGCGAAATTCTATCAAAAACTATGTCTCGACTTCAATTCTCACTGGGTATTCATTCACAATAAAATACTCAAAAACTTGCTTATATATGTGTACTTATGTAGTATGTGTTAGAGGAAATGTATATGCAATTCAATCAACTGTGTTCGCATACTTTAAGACTCGAAAAGAAACAAGAAAGCAAGAACGACTCATAATCTCATGATTAGAATGCCATATGTCGAGAAAATTTTATGCAGGTTGAATATGTCATTTTCAATTATCAGATTATGTCTTACCTAGGATTAATTAGGTCTTTATTTTTTGTTGTAACGTTAGGTAGGAAAAATGTGTATCTGGATTAGTGTTGAGTGTATAACATGTTTTAAAACAGACTAATTGCTAAATATTACTCAATCCTTCACTTCCTTCAATTACTTTTCACATTCACCGTTTCGAAAGCTAACTTTTCATTTTGTATTACACTACACTACTTCTCACATTCACCGTTCCCAAAATTAACTTTTCATTTTGTATTACACAGAATTTTATATTTTTCCATTCATTCAATAATTGCTTTTTTTTGTACCACTCAATTGTCCCTTCTTTTTTTTTTTCAAATTTTTTTAAAATTTCTTTTCATACTTTTTTCCTTTTTCTTTTTTTCTCCACCCTTTATGATTATAGACTTTATTATACATATATAGCCACCTAACCTATTCATATAATATTTTCAGATATAATAGATGAACAAAAAAAAAAAAAAAAGACTTACATGTAAAAGGCTCAGAAGGGAGACTAAGGTCAATTGAATATAAAAAAATACAAACAAGTTCAAATATACAAACATGGCCTAAAATCCTTTCACAAGTTTAACAAAAATTTTTACACAATCCTTATTTTTAGAAAATTTTAAATTCAACCTGCATAACAAATTCTCAACCTTAGACCAAAAGAAGGAATAACGAGATTACATAACAATAGTTGCACGCTGAAGAAAAAATAAAGAGTAAATGTAGTAATAATCTCTCAAAAAAGAATCACTGGTCCAAAGACTCATTGGGTTAAGTCTCTACCTTATTATTTCTTTAAGTCATTCTTACTACAGATATTCATTAGCATAAAAATCAATTTCAACAGCCAATTGTGTAGTGCCAGATTGTGCCAAGTTTACAATTTCATAATTTATTTCTTGCAATTACACCAGTAGGCCAAAACTATTACAATCCTTTTTATCCGAGATAGTAAATTTACAACTAAAATTTAAACTTCTCAATTTTTTTAACATAGTTCGGTAACACATAAACACCCCCCCAACTTAAATGTTGCACTGTCCATAGTGCGAACACAACTAAGTAAGCGAAAAAGAACACGTCACCTCGATTTGATTATGTTTGGACGGTGTGTAGGGCGTCTAGACAGAAGTTGACCGACCAGTGCCATGTGGCAGCCTAGGGTTCGAAAAGACATGGCTGTTGGAACTCCATCTGTATGCAAGGACGTCTATCCAAACGAAAGAAACAAAGCAATTAATGCTTTGGGAAACTGAGGCATCGCGCATGTCAGGAAGGGACAGATCCCATTTCGTCAGGACAAAATGGGACCATCTGGATGGAAACATTTTTCTAAATATATATATATGTCTTCCCCTATTACTACTAAAGAAAATATGGGTTTTCTCCCAGTAGGTCTAAGTTTAACATCTTCAGCTAGACGTGGTGCTCGGTCAATGAGTCAGGGGTACGGGATCAACGAGGTTGGTGGACTCGATAGCAAGGTCAACAGAGATACCGTCTATGTACAGTTTCAAACGTTGGCCATTGACCAGAAGATGTTTACCTGAGTGAGGGTTGAGCAGCAAGTAGGTACCGTGAGGGTAGATGTGGGTCACCACAAATAGGCCTTCCCCTCTTGATTGGAGCTTACCCGAAAAAAGCCGTAACTTAGAAGTACACAACCACACTTTTTGATTTGGCTCCAATGACTTTCGATGGATATATTTGTCATGAAAAGCTTTCATTCGAGCTTTGTAGGTGCGGGAGTTTTCGTAAGCTTCGTTATGGATTTCTTCGAGCTCGCTAAGCTGAAGTTTTTGGTGGGTACCAACATCATTCATATCGAAGTTATTAGATTTGATGGCCCAGTATGCTTGGTGCTTTAACTCTATCGAAAGATAACACGTTTTCCAAAAAATAAGACGATATGGAGACATGCTTATGGGGGTCTTGAAGGTAGTGAGATATGCCCAAAGGGCATTGTCCAGCCTCTCGGACCAATCTTTCCTATTAGAGTGGACAGTCTTAGTCAGAATGTTTTTGACTTCCCTATCGGATACCTCAACCTGGCCACTAGTTTGTGGATGATAAGGAGTAGCTATCTTATGAGTGGTGGAATAGGGACAGAGTATGGCTAAGAAGTATTTATTTAGGAAGTGTATGCCACCGTTACTGATAATAGCTCATGAAAAACCAAATCGATTGAATATATTGGATTGAAGAAACTTGACCAGAACTTTGTGGCCAATCGACTTAGTTGCCACAGCTTCGACCCATTTGGACATATAATCCACCGCTACTAAGATGTACTCGTAGCCATGTGACAGTGGAAAGGTTTGATGCCCTAAACATCGAAGAGTTCGATAACAAGAATAGGGTTTAGGGGCATCATGTCTCGGGAGGAGATCGTGCCAGTTTGCTCGCAACGAAGGTAGGCTCAATAGAAGTTATGGGCATATTTAAATAGAGTGGGCCAGAAGAAACCAGATTGGAGGACTTTTGCTGCGGTCTTCTTGCCACTGAAGTGTCTTCTACTGGCAAGAGAGTGACAAAAGGTAAGAATGCTGGCTACCTTGGATTCGAGGACACATCTACAGATTACTTGGTCAGAGCAGTATTTGAGGAGTCTTGAATCTTCACAAAAATAGTATTTGACTTGGGAGAAAAATCGGTCCTTATCGACAGTGGACCAATGAGTGGGGATGCGTCCGACTGCCAAATAGTTGACAATGTTAGCATACCATGCGAGATGGGTGCCGGTGACTACAAAGAGTTGCTCGTCCAGAAATGAGTCTCGTAAAGGAGTGGAGTCACTAGATGGGGCAACTATAAGGCTGGAGAGGTGGTTAGCTACATAATTCTCGGGTCCCTTTTTATCTCGGATCTCTAAGTCAAATTCTTGTAAGAGAAGAATCCATCGGATGAGTCGGGGCTTAGTGTCCTTTTTAGATAGTAGGTGTCGAAGGGCAGTGTGGTCTGAGTAGATGATGACTTTCGAGCCTAGGAGATAAGACCTAAACTTGTCAAGTGCGAAGACTACGGCCAGTAATTCCTTCTCGGTAGTGGTATAATTTAACTATGCATCAGTGAGGGTCTTACTGACATAGTAGATGGCATGAGGGAGACGATGCACACGTTGACTTAAGACACCTCTTACGGTATAATTCGAAGCATCACACATGATCTCGAAAGGTAGTAACCAATCAAGTGACTGCATAATGGGTGCAGTGGACAAGGAGTCTCGGAGCTGCTCAAAAGCTCGAAGGCAAGAGTCATCGAAGATGAAAGGTGCGTTCTTTGTGAGGAGATCGCAGAGTGGTTTAGAGATCTTGGAGAAGTCTTTTATGAATCTATGATAGAAGCCTGCATACACTAAGAAAGGACGGACCTGCTGAACAGATGCAGGGGGATGAAGTTCCGAGATGAGGTTAACTTTAGCCTTGTCAACTTCAATCCCCCTTTTGGACACGATATGCCCCAGCACAATACCTTGTTGAACTGTAAACTGGCTCTTTTTCTAACTAAGTACAAGATTTGTCTCTATACATCGTTTAAGTACCTTCGTCAAATTTTAGAGACAATCATCAAATGAGGACCCAAACACGGAGAAGTCGTCTATAAAGAATTCCAGAAATTTTTCAACCATATCAGAGAAGATGGTCATCATACACTGTTGCAAAGTGGCGGCTGTGCGCCAATAGGCGAATGTGCCAAATGGACAGGTGAAGGTGGTCTTCTCCTGGTCCTCGGGATGTACGTGCACCTGGTTATACCCAGAGTAACCATTTAGGAAGCAGAAATAACTTTGAACCGCTAGACGCTTTAAGATCTGATTAATGAAGGGCAACGGAAAGTGGTCTTTCCTAGTGGCAGCATTCAACTTACGATAGTCAATAGAATCTTGCCAACCAGTCGTGGTACGAGTGGGTATCAACTCTCCCTTATCATTTTGCACAACGGTGAGCTCGAATTTCTTATGAACAACTTGGGTTGAGCTCACCCACTTACAGTTGGAGATGGGGTAAATGATCCCCGCATCAAGCAATTTCACGACCTCTTTTAACACAACCTCTTTCATGTTTGGGTTGAGTCTCCATTGCATTTTTCGAGTCAATTTTGCATTGTGGATATGATGCATGCAGACAGAGGGGTCAATTCCTTTCAAGTCGGCGATTGACCATCCTATGGCTCCTTTATGGTCCTTCAAAACCTCAACAAGTTGAGACTCCTGGTCAAAAGTCAAATCAGAGGCAATGATGGCGGGTAAGGTGCTATTGGGCCTTAGGAATACATACTTGAGCGATGCCGGGAGTGCTTTAGCTCAAGGTTTGGTGGTGAATCTAGAGAGGGCATAGCAGGGATGAAGGATAGAGGTGGTAGGGGCTCAAATCGAGACCTCCATGGTGGAGTGTCAAGATAGCTGATGGACTCGAGAAGAGAAGTGACCTCACTCATGGACTGCTCGACATCAAAGGTGTCGGCTCCAAAGTGTGCTAAACGTGTCTCTAAAGGATCGTCATCGAATATGAAGGGTAGTGCTGATTCGATGGTCTCTTCGATTACATCGATTGTAAAACAATCAGAGCGCTGTGGGGGTTGTTGAGAGGCATGAAAGATGTTTAAGTGCACTTTCATATTTTTGAAGGAGACATCCATCACTCATGTGCGGCTCTTTATACAAGCGTTGGTCATAGCCAAGAAAAAGTTGAGGACAATAAAGTTGATAGGAAAAAGGAACTTGTCAACTTCGACAAGTACGTCCTCAATGACGATTGGTCGGCTAACTGAAGCGTGACCAATGTCAGTTTGAGCTCTCCTAACCCAAACTACTCATACACCAACTAGGGAAGAAGGTTAACACTAGCTCCTAAGTCGAGAAGGGCACGGTCGATCGAGTGATTGTCGATGACACAAGAAATGGTACGGGTCCCTGGGTGATGGTGTCGTGTCCTATGACAGTGCTAACCTGCTCAGTGAGGAGGACTTTCTTTAGAATGTTGGTTTTAGACTTACGCTTTTGGGTGAAAAGATCTTTTAGAAATTTAGCGTAAGAAGAAACTTGGTTTATGGCATCGAGGAGTGGGAGATTAATCTTGACTTGCTTGAAGAGATCGGGCATATCTTTGAGTGCAGCTCCCCTTTTTTTGAAAGGTGGTAGCCTATCGAGGTGTGTAGGAAAAAGAGCACGAGGCTCGGATGGAGGCAGAACATGAGCCATTAGTGGCTCGTGGGAGGCTGCAGGAGGAAGTGGGGGTGTGCTAGCTCGTGCTGACGGTGTAGGAGATGAGGAAGAAGAGTTGGTCTTGGAGCTATCAGACGACTCTGAGTCACTAGGAACTGTGGGTGGTGCAAGCTTCTCGAAGCGAGTCCCAAGCTCTCGCCCATTTCTCAAGGTAATAACTACCTGAGCGTGCTCGTGGAAGCCACTCGAAGAAGCTGACTGACTCTCCACAGCAAACTAACCTTTAAGATTAGTTACTGGTTAACTGGGGAGTTTGTTGTCCTCTCGTTGGCTCATAGTAGCAGCTAGCTGGCCTACATGTGTCTTGAACTTCGCAATGGACTGAGAATGAGAGCTCAAAAGTTGAGTTCTTGTATCTAGTTCTTATAAAGCTTTCAACACCTTGTCCTCAAATGCAGTGTTTCGAGGAGGTAGTGGAGGTGCGGTTTGATGGACATGAGGTGGATTGGCTGGCCGACTGTAGCCTGGAGAAAAGGTTGATCTCGGTGGTGGTGCTGGCATGTTCCCCTAATTGGGTTGTCGCCAGGAGAAGTTTGGGTGATTCCTCCAGCCTAGGTTATAGGTATTCAAAAAAGGATCGTTACTCGGACGGGAGAAACCCTGGGTTGTATTGACCTGTTCTTGCACAAACTCGGGGTATTACGTAGCAGATGGATAGTTGAATACAAAGTGGATCGGACTGGCGTACAATGCACATGGGCCTGAAAAGGCAGGGGATGGAGTTGCAGGTACTGCGGTTGAACCATTGGACAAAAGCTAACTCAAGGTTTGTGTCAGGGTGGCAACTAGGTCGGGAGTTTGTGAAATCTCTTATATGCCTTGGGAATTTGAGGTGGAGGAAGCAATAGACTGATCAATGTGAGAAGCGAAGGCTTGGTGTTAGGAGTTTTCGCTCAAGCTTTTAAAAAGACTCCAAGCCTCATTCTCGTTTTTCAACACATGAATGTTCCACCATAAGACGCGTCGATAAACTGATGGTGTTGAGGTGTCAACCCGTCATAGAAACACTAGATTAGTTTCCATTTAGGCACCTAATGATGAGAACAAGCTCTAACATGATCCTTAAGGCGTTTCCTGGTCTCGTAGAAGGTTTCGCCGTCGAGTTGAGTGAAACTCGTGATGGAACGTCTAATTTGGTTGGTCTTACCTATAGAAAAACATTTTTTAAGGAATTCTTGTTGAAGTTCAGCCCAAGTAGTGATGGCGTTTGGTTCTAGAGAATTAAGCCAATGCTTGGCTTTATCTTTAAGGGAGAATGGGAACAGTTTCATTTTAAGGGCCTTGTCTGAGAAATTATTGATTTTTATTGTTGACCAGATTTCTAGGAATTCATCTATGTGTTTGTACGGGTCCTCATTACCAAATCCATGGCAAGATGGGTGTATTTGAATGATGTTGGATTTGATTTCCTAGTGCGTGGTTCCAACCGCAGGGGAATGGAGACAGGAAGGTGACACATACTCTGAAGGAGTGAAGTACTCAATCAGAGATTTGATCTGTGGGTCATCCTGATGTTGGTCTGCCATGGTAGTGGGCGCGGTGTGTGATGTGAGTGAAGCTCGTTGAGCCATCCAAAAAGTGCGTTCAATTTCAAGGTCAAAGGGAGCTAAAACTGGACAGATAGATCGGAGACCGAGTATGCACAAAAGAAATACTGGGGATGAGCTACAAGTCCTCTAAATTTAGTTTTCTCTGATAACAAAGACAAAATTTAAAACTCATAGTGCGTGGACAGAGATGATCCTCTTTGCTTGTCTTTGCACCTGTTTGTTTCAAACTTTTGCCGTCGTCGATCTTTGAAGAACCTGAAAAAGAAGGAATTGTAACTCACTACAATATTATAAGAACTAGAAAATCAAGAACAAAAATATTTAATGAATAAATCATAGCCGTAGTTAAATTCCTGTTAATGGTGCCAAAAAATTAATTTGTATCGTACCGTACCAAAAATAATTATTTAAAATCTTATTTTAACTACTAACCCATAGGATAGTGGCTAACGTCCGGATATCGTCTACATGGATTTGAAGGCGATTATAATTTATTTATAAATATTTTATTAATAATTTTATTTGAGAAAAAGGAGTTTGATTTGGATTATGATTTTAATTAAACTAAAAAGCTAAGGCCCCGTTTGGTAACGTTTATGTTTTCTATTTTCTGTTTTTGTTTTTAAATTTTTTGTAAACTGTAAATAAAAACATGTTTGGTAATTATTTTTATTTTTAAAAAATTGTAAACAGTTTTTAAAGTTTACAAAATTCTTATAAACAGAAAAAATGTGTTTTCACTTGTTTTGTAAACACATTTTAATTGTATCTTTTTTTTTTCACTACCTCTGACCATTACATCCGGCTACCGCCTCCGACCACCGCCTCTGACTACCACATTCGGCCACCCCCTCTGGCCACCACCTCCAACCATCGTCTCGACTTTTAACCCCCACATTTGACCACAATCGCTAGCTCTTACTATCTTTCCGGCTAACACCACTAATCACCATCTCCAACTACTATCTCCGACTACAATCGCTACATCTTGCTATCATCTCCGACTAACACCCATGGTCACCACCATCTGGCCACCACCGCCGACCACCTGCTCCGACCACTGCCTCCGACCACCACTTTCGACCACCATCTCTACCTCTTGCTATCATCACTGAATAACACCTCCGACCACCACCTCTAACCATTATATTCATTCGCAACCTCCAACTAACATTTTCTAAACATTTATGTGCTAAGCATGTTTTTATTTTTATTTTTTTATAAAAATAAAAAAAAACATATTTTTTATTTTTTGTAAACAAAAAAATAAAAAACTATAAACGTTACCAAATGGTGCCCTAAGAAATCAAAGTTTTAGAATCCTCCCTAGCCACTAACTCTTAGTTTCATTCAAACTCTAGTTTATCTTTATTCGACTCAATCCAATCCTATTGTGGCTACAAGACTGATATAGATTATCAAGAAGATAAGCTCGAATTCAAACCTTGCATACTCTATCTAAGCTTTTGGCACCGATTGTCTGGAGCACGACCCGTCCTAACAAAGTATAGAGTATCTCACGTTCGAATATCAAAGTATAGATCTAACAGTTATATGATTCATTTTCACAATAACAAAAAATAAAAACAAAACTAAATAATCGAATTAAAAGATTTTTGATCAAAACGTCAATGTCTCAAACCATACAACGAATTGAATCCAAAATAAAAAATAAACAAACGAGTTTAAACTACTCCTAAGAATAAGAACTAGGGATTCATTATCTCTTACAAACAGAAAAAGCTTAGCCGCTCATGTTGCGACTTGAAAGCATGAAAACTTGAAGAAGAACGAAGCCTCGAGCCTCCGCCTTCGACTTCTTGACACGTCCCGAGCCTTCTAAATTGCCTCCTAGTTTTCCTCAATCCTTTGTCTTCTGAAACCAGATATCCCCGAATAATGAACCCAGACCACCTATTTATAGGTGAGCTTTCCGCCAACAGTTTCAGTCTTCAGGTGCAACTCTACCTGCGCGCCTTGTCCGGACATTGGATATTCCGTTCGGACGCTTTTATGTTTCGTTCGGATGCTAGACTCTTCCGTCCTGACGCACTTCTTTTTGTCAATATTTTGTTCGGACGTTCGTCAGGACGTTTTCAACACAGCAGCTTTTTCGTTCGGACACGTTTCTCAATGGACCAATTCCATCTGGACACGAGACTCGTCTGTCCGGATGAAACTTCTGTGGAAATCCTTATTTTGTCCCTAGTCTCCTTTTTGTCTCGTTTTACACCTTTTTCTCCTTTAAGCCCCTCCCAATGATGTTGTTGACCAAAAGCACTACAAAACAATTTATTAAACATATTTTTGAGGCTTAACATAGCATATTTTGCGAAATTGGATTGACACTTTTACGTATCGATCAGTATGTGAAAAAGTGAAGATATGACGAAATTGGGACGTATAATGAGTTGCTTAGACATTGTAACTTGGAGATTTGGGAAGTTAGAGTTAATTTTATGGTTTGATCTAAAGATTGAATAAAATTTGATAAACCCTATGTTAAGTAATCAGATGATATTTAATTCATGGAGAATGGACAAAATTTGGGAGTTTGGGTCTTTCTTATTGGATATGCTTACATATGGATGGTTAAACTATGAAATTGGATAAATTCAAGGATTATTTGGATGATAAAGGTTTTAACTTAAATCTTGTTGGATTGGGAGGTTAAATTTATACTTTAATTGTGAAATTTAGAATATTGATCAAGAATCTAGTTAATTCGTGGTTTGCTAGTCTGGGCTTTGTTTAATTCGAGTGAAATCGTTGAGATTTGGGTATTTGAATCATTATTTGGGTAGTATAACTTGTAACATGATACAATTTGAATTAATGGTGGAAATTACTACAAAATTAGAAGGTTTGCGGATTATTTGAAATAAATTCCAAGTTTTTGTGGTTATGAAATATTAATTGGGTGAGAATGGAATTTAATGTTTGGGTTAAACTATAATAGAATTGTGCCTAACATGTATGCTATTATATAATGGATTTAAGATTAATTTTAGGATTACATTATAAAATTTGGATTAATACTTGGGTTAATTTGAGAATTTGGAGATTTACTAATGTGAAGCTAAATTCATTGCGTATGTTAAAGATTTGATAGATTTTGAATGTAAATCATTGTGAGCTCTTGACCCGGTTTTTTTAAAAATATTTTTGATGTGTAGTTTACCATTTTTATTAGTGCATGTTTATATGCGTTTTATGTATGATCGGGCTTAGATATGCATATGGGGTTGGTTTTCGGGGCCGTTAGGCGTTGTGCGAAGTTAAAACAAAAAAAAAGAAGAAATTTTCATGGTCTATAAATATCTAGTCTTAGATATTTTGATTGAGATATTTTCCAAAACTTACAAGCTACGTTTTGTTTTTTCAAATGAAACCTCTGCCTTCTCTCTAACTTCTTGGGGGCCCGGGGTTTTGTTTTTGACGATCTGATAGTTGATCCTTGCTATCGGCACCGAGGGCTACGCGTTCATCCGACGATATCTCATTTTGACGAGATTTATTTTTTGAGACGTCGAGTTTTTGACTCAACGAGGTAGGATCCTAGACTTTCATGTCCTAAAAGGGTGTTACGAGTAATCGTATGTATTTTTACTATTTTAAAATACATGAAAAGCTGGTTTATGTTTCGAAAAGTTGGGTTTTGGTACAAAATCATTTTTGGTCATTTTTGGTTGAATGAAACGGGTTTTGAGGCATTTCTTTCGGTGTTTCTTTGTGGTTTGGGCTTGTTTATGTCCGAGGGTATCAAAAGAGTGTTTGAATGCTTAGATTTTAGGGTTAAAAACTATTTCCCATAGCTAGGGTTCGTTCCCGCCATGGTCCAATCGACTGGACTGGGTAATCTAGTCGACTGGGTGGACAATGTGGTCTTTAGTCGACTGGATGGAGCAATTCAGTCGACTAGCCTCCCTCCAGTAGCTTTTCAGTTGACTGAATTATGGGATTCAGTCGACTGAACATCTGATAGGGTTGTTTTTGGTTTTGTTTCTTGTTTTGGTGGTTGTGGTGTGGCCGTGGTGGTCTGTTTCTTTGGTTGTCATTCTTCGGGGATGACATGGTTAGTTAGATGAGAGGTGTTGGTGCATGGTTAGATGCGAGGTGTTGGTGCGTGGTTGTGTGCGTAGTGTTTGTACATCGTTGGGTGCAAGACGTGTTTGGGTCCAAAGTTCTTTTTCTAAAAAGGAGTGGTTTTGACAAAAGATGGTGTTTTGGGAAAACGTTTGTGGAAATCGTACTGTGAGAGGTTTTGGGTTGGCCTTCGGGTTAGGTTTTATTTTGTAGATTGCTGGTCGTCCGGGTGAGTGGACATCGAGTTGTGTGGCATGTGATGTCGTGTCGAGTTGTGTGGCCTGTGATGTCATATCGAGCTATGTGGCACATGATGTCGTTATGTGAAATGTAGTGTTGTATGTGGTTTAGTGCGTTTTAAAACTCTAGTTTTACTCTTGCATATTGAGGGACGAAAATGTGGTTTTCATGTATATAAAACTCTAGTTTTATTCACATGTGTGTGTGTGGTTGATAATGGACGAAAGTATGGTCTGATACATGTTAACTTTGGTTAACAATTGATGGAAATGTGGTCCGATAAACGTTAACTCTGGTTGATGATGTGTGTGTGTGGTAATCTAAGGGACGAAAATGTGGTCTTGAGGATGCACGTGTTACGTGTGTTGCACCGGTTGCGTGTGTTGTGTGTGTTACTCGGGTTACAGGTGTAGCGGGTGCTGCGTGGGCTTTATGTGTGCATATGTTGCGTGGGTTGCGTGAGTCATGGTGAGGGTTGCATGTGTTGCGTGGCGTGGATGGCATGTGTTGTGTGGTGAGGGTTGTATGTGTTGCGTTGTGTGTGAGGCTCGTGAGAGTCGGGGCTCGTGAGCGTCGATGATTGCATGTGAAGCATTGTAGTATATATGTACATATATCAAATTATTTTCCTTCGAGGCTCGTGTGAGTCGAAAAATCTTATATCTTTTTGCATTACATTTGATCCTGTAGAACTTATTTTTGAGGCTTGGACGAGTCGTAACATACATACCACTCTGCTAGCATGTTTAGTTTTTATTTCATGTTTGTCTAGTTTTTGTTGAGCTTTGACTCATGGTGTGGGATTTAAAATATTTTTTCAGGTGCATATAATCACGCAAGTTGAACGAGAGCAGCCGGTTGGGGCGAAAGACTTATAGTCTTATCTTTTTGTTTTGTTTGGATCATGTAGTTTTACATGTTTTGATTTTAGACCATGTACTATATACCCGATGGCAATATATATAATGCATGTATGCTTTTTATCTTGAGAGTGAAACATCAGGTTGGGTGTTATATACGGTGTTTCGTTTGCCCGGGGTTAGGGGCGTGACAGAATGGTATCAGAGCTCTGGGTTCAAATATCTAAGAGCCGTGGAAAGAGGGTGCATCACCTTGTGAGGTTGATTGCGTGTGCTTGTTGTATGTGTTTAGATGTTTCTATGACATGAGCATGTGAATGATATGTATATGTGAGCAAGGGGGTTGAACCTTAGGATTGATCAGTCTTGCCTTCAGGCGTTTAGGTTAACAAGCTTTAAAGCCAAGTTAGAAATGCATTTGGCTGACGTCTTTTCTGGCAAAGAATCTATGTAGGTTATCCAAATTGGAGTGTCACTTTTGTCGGTTCTTCTCGGTATGTGTGATGAGTTTGCATGATCGTAAGTGGTTATGTGTTAGCATGATTTTGTGGTTAACGTTTAGGTAGATGTGATGTGCTGCATCTTACGTTTTTTGTTCCTTTCATATAGACGTGAAGTCTGCATGGAGAGGATGAGGTCGTGGTTGAGGCTGTGGCCGTGGTTTTGGCCAAGGGGATATGTCGATCCGTGATGCTAGGGATGCAAATGCTCCCCAAGGACCGATTGACATGATAGAGTTGCTGCATGCCATGATAGGTTCTATCGGTCAGTTGGTTGCGGCTACTAGGGAGAGAGAGAGAGAACCCGAGTCGAAGTCAACGGTTGCGATGCGAGAGTTCAGGAGTCTTGACCCTCCTACCTTTGCTGGGGATTCTGATCCTACGGTAACTACAGAATGGTTGGAATTGGTGACCTGGATCCTTGATACATTACAAATAGGTGAGGAAGTTCTGCGGGTTTTTTTTGTTGCTTTCCAGTTGAGAGGGGACACCTATAAGTGGTGGAAATACGCCCGGAATACCGTGGAGGGCACGTGGGCAGCTTTCATGGGGGTTTTTCTGAAGAATTACTTCTTGGCTTCTTTGAGGGACTTGTATATAGAGGAGTTCTATGCTCTCACTCAGGCGGTGATGAGGATTGTGTAGTACGAGGCTAGATTTACCAGTTTGTCTCAGTTTGCACCAGAGTTGGTGGGAACAGACGAGCTGTGGTCGAGGAGGTTTAAGCGGGGTATGAGGCCGGTGATTAGGGAGCGCGTGGCAGGATTGAGGCTGCATGTTTTTATAGAGCTGGTGGAGTCGAAAGCAATGATCGAGAACACCTTGAGCGAGACTCGAGGTTCTAAGGAGGTTAGGGCACCGCAGGGTGGGACCGAGGGACAGTCAGCTACGCGCTCTAGCAAGAGGTAGAAGTCCTCTGGCCATAGTTTTCATCCATCTGGCCGTAGTTTTCATCCATTTGGATTACCATAGCAGTTTTCTGTACTAGCACCATTGGTGTCTTCGTCTGAGAGGTCAAAGCAGAGGGAGTTGATCTGTTATCGGTGCAGGCAGCCTTGGCATCGTGTGGTGAATTTCCCATAGTCGAGGCAGGCCTAGAGTTTGGTGCTAGTTCATTCACAGTGGAGGGAGTCGCTAGTTTGTTTTGGGTGCGGCCAGCCAGGGCATATTCATAGGAACTCCCTCAGGGAGGCAATGTATCGAGCTCAGCAGGTGCACTAGTCGTCCCGCTGGTATAGGACCGATGAGGTTATCTGCAGCCAGTAGTGTAGACTTCTAGGGTGACAGACAGGGGTACTTCAGTTTAGTCAGTACGGCAGCTGACAGTCCCACGTTATGGAGGACGAACCAGGATGACACAGGGCAGAGTGTATGCCCTTGTAGATCCCAGTTCTTCCAAGGTACTGGTTGTGCCTGATGATGTGGCTATTCCTCCAATGACCAGAGGTACTTTCTTAGTGGGCAGATTTTGGGCCAGTGTTCTTGTCGGCATGGGAGATTGTGTTTCTTCATTTCATCTGTTTGGGAGTTGGTGATGGACTTCGTGGGTGATGTACAGTGTTGAGACATCGGTTGGTGAGGACGTGAGGTTGGGACGAGTTGTAGATCCCGTGTCTTTGAGGTAGTTGGCCGTTATTTAGGGTGCATGATCATGTTTGACCGTATCCTAGGAATGGTTTGGATGACCACCTCTCATGCTTATGTCGATTGTGATCGACGGGGTTGTTTTCTTTTGACCTTGTGTTGAATTTCGGGGACGAAATTCCTATAAGGGGGTAGAATTGTGAGACCCTGACCCGTTTTCTATTTTGGTGTTTTCGATGCATAGTTTACCATTTTTATTAGTGCATATTTATATGCATTTTATGCATGATCAGGTTTAGATATACTTGTGGGGTGGGTTTTTGGGGCCGTTGGGCGTTGTGGTGCGAAGTTAAAAAAAAAAATATTTTTGTGGCCTATAAATATCAAAAAAAATATTTTGATAAAGATATTTTTCAAAACTTACAAGCTAAATTTTTTTTTCAAATGAAACCTCTACCTTCTCTTTAACTTCTTGGGGTCCCAGGGTTTGATGTTTGTCTATCTGATAGCTGATTCTTGCTATCGACACCAAGGGTTACGCGTTCATCCGGATGAAATCTCGTTTCGACAAGGTTTGTTTTTCGAGGCATCGAGTTTTTGACTCAATGAGGTAGGATCCTAAACTCTCATGTCCTAAAAGGGTGCTGCATGTAATCGTATGTGTTTTTACCGTTTTAAAATGCATGAAAATTTGGTTTATGTTTTGAAAAGTTAGATTTTGGTTCAAAATCATTTTTGGTCATTTTCAGTTTGATGAAACAGGTTTTGAGGCATTTCTTTTGGTGTTTCTTTGTGATTTTGGGCTTGTGTATATCTGAGGGTATCAAAAGGGAGTTTGGATATTTTGATTTTGGGGTTGAAATCTTTTTCCCGTAGATAGGGTTCGTTCCCGCTATGGCTCAGTCGACTAGACTGGGTAATCCAGTCGACTGGGTCAACAATGTGGTTTTCAGTCGAATGGATGGGGCAATTTAGTCGACTGGCCTCCCTCTAGTAGCTTTTTAGTCGACTGAATTATGGGGTTCAGTCAACTGAACGTCTGACAGGGTTGTTTTTGGTTTTGTTCCTTGTTTTGGTGGTTGTGGTGGGGCCGTGGTGGTCTGTTTCTTTGGTTGTCATTCATTGGGGATGACGTGGTTAGTTAGATGCGAGGTGTTGGTGCATGGTTAGATGCGAGGTGTTGGTGCATGGTTGTGTGCGTGGTGTTTGTACATCGTTAGGTGTGTGATGTTTTTGGGTTTGAAGTTCTTTTTCCAAAAAGGGGGGGTTTTGGGAAAAGATGGTATTTTGTGAAAACGTTTGTGGAAACCGTATTGTGAGATGTTTGGGGTTAGCCTTCGGGTTAGATTTTATTTTGTAGATTGTTGGTTGTCTGGGTGAGTGGACGGGTCGTCAGGTTGAGTGGACGTTGAGTTGTGTGGCGTGTTATGTCGTGTAGAGTTGTGTGGCATGTGATGTTATGTCGAGCTATGTGGCACGTGATGTCGTTATGTGAAATGTAGTGCTGTATGTGGTTTGGTGCATTTTAAAATTTGGTGCATTTTAAAACTCTAGTTTTACTCTTGCATATTGAGGGACATAAATGTGGTCCTCATGTATATAAAACTCTGGTTTTATTCATGTGTGTGTGTGTGGGATTGATAATGGACGAAAATGTAGTCCTATACACGTTAACTCTGGTTAATAATGGACGAAAATGTGGTCCGATAAACGTTAACTCTAGTTGACGATGTGTGTGTGGGAATCTGAGGGACGAAAATGTGGTCCTGAGGATGCACGGGTTGCGTGTGTTGTGTGTGTTACACGGGTTACCGGTGTAGCGGGTGCTGCATGGGCTATATGTGTGCATATATTGCGTGGGTTGCGTGAGTCGTGGTGAGTGTTGCATGTGTTGCGTTGCGTGGATGGCATGTGTTGCTTGGTGAGGGTTGCATGTGTTACGTTGTGTGTAAAGCTCGTGAGAGTCGGGGCTCATGAGAGTCGATGATTGTATGTGAAGCATTGTTGTATATATGTACATATATCAAATTGTTTTCCTTCGAGGCTTGTGTGAGTTGAAAAATCTTATATCTTTTTGCATTACATTTGTTCCTGAAAAAGTTTTTTTGAGGCTCGGGCGAGCCGTAACATACATAGTACTCTGTTAGCATGCTTAGTTTTATTTTATGTTTGTCTAGTTTCTGCTGAGTTTTGGTTCACGGTGTGGGATTTGAAATATTTTTCAAGTGTATACGATCACGTAGGTTGACCCGGAGCAGCCGGTTGGGGCGGAAGACCTGTAGTCTTTTCTTTTTGTTTCGTTTGGATCATGTATGTTTTACATGTTTTGGTTTTGGACCATGTACTGTAAGCCTGAGGACGATATATATAATGCATGTATGCTTTTTATCTTGAGAGTGAGACATCAGGTTGAGTGTTATATACAGTGTTTCGTTTGCCCAGGGTTAGGGGGCATGACTGTCATGCCCTAAACTTCGGGCCGCATGAAACACCCATTAACAACCAAACATAACACCCAACCTGAGAACACACTCTCAAATTAAGCCATACATGCATTGTATATAATTGCCATACGACTAACATTACACGGTTCTAACCCCGAAAAAACATGGAAATATACATGATATAGAAAGAACCAAAAAAAAGAAGATTACAGATCTTCCGCCTCTCCAGCAGCCCTGGATCAACCTACGTGATCGGTACCTGAAAAGTATTTCAAATCCCACACAGTGAGCCAAAACACAGCAGAAACTAGACAAAGCATGAAATATAAGCTAAACATACTAGGAAAATGAAGTGTAGTTTTAGACTCTCTTTCAAGCCATTAAAACAATTTTCACAAGCAACGGGAAAGCGAGGATAGAAACCATTTTTGACTCACCAGA